>JALLBH010000192.1:0-51911 GCA_036940005.1 Skeletonema menzelii | reverse complement strand
TTTTTGGCTCCTGAAATCCGATCCTAACCCAACCCTCCCTGCGAAATCCAGCCCTCTCTAGAGGCCTTCGGCAGCAGATTTCATGTCGTATCCTGCTGAGGTGGCTGTCAAGAGCTTCAGCTCAGTTCGCCGTGTGTCAAGCAGTGTCAAGGCACAAAGGTTTTGATGATCACGCACTACTCAATCACCCACCACCGCTCCACGCTGAAAAGCAGGTCTCATTATCATTCTGATCGGAAAAAAATCACATCGAACAACAAAAGAACATGAATATTATGAACATGAACTGTATCTCCTCTACTCCAGTCGACATGATCGCCGCGAGCATGATGAGCATCTCCTTTGAAGACTCCTCGTATGACGCTTCCTCCTTCGCACCGCCCGCAAGCTTGGCTTTGTCCTATGGCTCTTACTCAAGCCAAGAATCGACGTCCTCGTGCATCTCCAAGAGTCAGGTAGGTGGCCTTTCAAGGAGCCGATGCATGAGCAACCTCTCTGCTCTTGGTGGTAGTACCTTCGAGACTACCATCACGCGTCAGCGTCAAGCTGACTACAAGTCCGGTCCGAACCAGGGTTGGGGCTACTTCGTAGACACCCCCATCATCAGGAGATGATCACCATTCAGCACCATCATTGCGCTGCCATGAGCCGACCACCTCCCATTGCGGTAATGAGGCTGCGGCTGCAAATGTTCACCATGTGCACGCTGAACGGATAATGAAAGGTTTGACGAGGCTCCACAAACCACCTCCGCGTCGAGACCCGAAGAAGTGAGATCCGCATTGCTGACAGCAACTGTCTGTTGGTCAGCATGCGATGAGCTCACGTTTTATATTTCGTAAGTTTTAACCGAGAACGCTGGCTCTGATGGGACTTCAACATAATTACTGTCCCCTGCCTCTCGGTTTGACGATTCCATATTTCGTTGATATGCGCGCCTTGCAGTGTTGACTTGAGTGTACAAGAAATAATTTCTACATAAGTGCCACTGATTTCTACAACTACTATAGCGTGTTTATGCCTCAAACCGACTTTCCTATCATCTTTTTGGTACCAATATGTAGTTTCCTCCTGCCTGAAGTACCTAATTGTGCATGTTAAGTATGTAATATCTTATGCTGTCATGCGTCTCTCTCTATGGCTCTGAGAACCTCACATGCTGTAATATACTTGGAATTGCATCGGCATATTTGGTGTGACTCTCGACAAATTGAGTTACGTCAAAATTTTCGACACCTGGTACATCCTTCACCTCTCTAACCCCGGCAGGTATACCCGCTCTTGCCATGAACATAAGCGATAGCAACCAATCATTCTTCGTATAGCAGTTTACAAGTCGCCCACCTGTCACACGTCGACATGATGTCAACACTTTCTTGTCAATAACTCTTGGGAGGCCTATGAAAATCACATCTGCTATCAGAGATGCTGGCTCTCGATCGTATTCAAAGCTTGTGGAGGCCTTTTTCTTACCATATTTGCTTTTCCTTCGTTCAGTATTGTCATCGACTCTAGGATAACGGGATTCTTCCCAAATGTCTTGCTGAGCAGCTAGTTCACGCAAGCAAGAATAGATAACTCGTGCTCCGAACGAAAATCCGACCAGTGTCACTGGTCTGCGTTCATCACTTTGGAGCAAGCACTTCGCCAGTTCTCGTCCAGCCTCGTCAGCGCGGAGGATAACAATTTGATATGGGTCATCAATAAGTTTGGTTGCTGTCAACAAAGCCGAAGGTATTGCCACAGCGGATACGATCGCTCCTATAACAGAAAACTGAAGTGCAACTTTAGTTGCCTGAGTCGATACTTCAATAGCCATATTCTCAACGATATGACATAACGAGCTTAACATTTTGCTCTCCCAAGTAACCGTGTGAATGTCCGTCGCATACAGTCGATTCCAATCCCAAACAACTGGGCACCGGCCGTCGTTGTAATCTTCATCTTCTTCATCGTCTGCTTTGGTGTCTTCGTCTTTCCGAACGTCATCATTAACTGAAGAAGCCATTTTTGGCGAGCCCGCGCCTTCCTTCAAATCAGCATCATTCTGAATCAAGCCCTTTTCCTTCAGAAACGAAATTTGTTGATCTCTTTGGCTGGACATTCTTTCCTTCAAAGATTGTATTCTACTTTCCGACGCGTCAGTTGAAAGTTCGCTACGATCTATGCAAGTTACAGAGACATCTAATTCGTTCTCCATTGTGTTCGATTCAATATCAACTTCGCCATTGACTACTTTTTTAACCGAAGTCTCACTTCCTGTTGCTGTTTGAGTGAGCAAATCAGCGATTTCATCGTTTTCATTGAACTCAAACGCTTCACCTGCGCCCAAGCCTTTCTTGGCAAGATTTGACACCTTGGCGTTATTCAGAACCCCATCAATAATTGCCATCTCATCACTCGAAAGGAAGACTTCGTTCTCCCGTGGCGTGTCAAGAGGTATCATGTGATCTGGATTGGCACCATATTTGTTCTCGAGCTGTAACCATATTCTATCCCAACTGAACTCTTTCTTCAACCGAGACTGCAGAGTTAGCATGAAGTCTTCGCATAAGTGTACCAAGGGTGGATTGTATATGGAGTAGAAACGCCTCAGCTGGCGTATGCGAACTGTGAAATCGTTAGCTTGTTCGTACCTACAAGTTGGCTGGCAGCCCCACGCAAGCTGAAAGTCAGCCACATCATTCTCACGAAGCCATCCTGTTACAGCGACAGTGGTGTGCAGCTGGGGTAGCATTGCGGCGATGCCTCTTTTCATCTTCTTTTCGGATGCCCCCTGATGCATGTACTGTTCAATGTTCTCTCGCCGCACTTCAAATTGTGAGAGACCTGCTGTTCTTTTCTTCATCTTGTATGCTGCTATACCACCTCCACCAGCACCAAACAATAATGCCCCTGCCTTGAAAGTTGCCAACACAGCGAGCAAGGCTGTAGAGGATGCGGTTGTTGCTCCTGTCAAAGCAGCAATGCCACCAATCCCGGCAGCAAGAGCTGGAGCTGCGAGACCCCCTGTGATCGCAAATACTGTTCCAATCGCAAGTCCAGCCGTAGCAATCTTTGCGCCTCGTTTGATACGTCGTATCCGAGATGCATTGAAGTACCGAGAACCAGCATTCTCGTCAAGATCTTGTTCTTCATTTGATTCATCAGCTTCGACTTCTTGAGTGTTGCCATTCTGGGCATGAAGATCAGCGGGTTCCTCCGCTATACTATTTCTTAGAAACACAGGCAGCTTTGGTATTTTCTTCTGTTTTTCTTCTAACTTTTGGTCTCGCAGTTTCTTTTCCCGTTCCTCTGCCATGAGGAATCGGACGATATCGATCGCAACAAGACGTTCAATGAGTTCATACTTTCGTGTGGCTAAGAACTTTGCATTGAACTGTCGTCTTTTCGATGGCTTGCATTCTCTGATATTGTCCAATCTGTCATCGATTTCCGTTTCTAGGCACCCAGATTGTGGTTGACCCATTGCGCTGTCAAAGCCTTCCTCACATGCTTGTTGTGTTTGCTCAGGAGTGTGTGCCTGCTCTTGCATCTCATCTTCTGATTCCAAGTCGACGTTTTCATCTTCTGTGACAAATTCAGATTCCCCTTCTTGCAGGTTACTTTTATCAACCGCATCACTCTCTATTTTGTTTCCTTTTGATTCAGAAGAGGGCTGCCAAGGAGTACCAAAAATGGCTTCCCTCCCAAGATCTTCCAGCTCTAGAAATGATTTGATTTTTCGCACGTTCCAATCATCACCAAAATCGAAATTCTTATCCTGTTGCGATTGCTCTCTATTTTCATCAGTTTCTTCTTCCACGTTCTTTTGATCATATGCTTCAACACTTGATAAAATTGCACGAGACAACATGTCTACACATGCCATCTTCATCACATGCCTGACTCGCCCATCATACCCTGGCACAGTTTTGCTCATTGCCCCAGAAGAAGGGCTATCATAACTTTCGGACTCCGCAAATCCCACAGATGAAGACTCTAGCACGACATGAAATAATAACATTGCAATACACTTCATTGAGCAATTGATCTGTTCCATCTCACTATGGCCTCCTTGTACCACGTCATTGGCATTACGACCATCAATACCTCCTTCTGCGATATTATTATCAATATCATTCAATGCAGCAGCTCGTGCCAGAATAGCCATGACTTGAATCTCTTCTTCCATCCCATCCAGTGTTGCAAAATATACCTCTTCTTCATCTTCATCACCATTTTGTACTGCCGCGCTTGGCTCTGTCCTTTCCAACAAGTTAAGGGCGCGAACCGACAATGGAACGAGCCCATCCTGCAATATTTCATGCCACCGTTGATAGCATTTATTGTTTACCTCGGCGGAATCATCATTGCCAAACAAATTGTTGGTCTTACTGTGTTTATTGTCATTTTGAGCTTGTTTTGGAACAAGGAATTGTTTTTGAACCCTATCGGCGTTGTGAATAATGGATTTTAGCAGCCGCATCCGCTGTTTGCGCGAAGGTAAGGACACATCAGCGGGTTGAGACGTTGTCGTCGATGAAGAGGCAGCGGCAGCAAACGAAGCATTGTCAGGCTCGTTCTTGCTTTTGCTAGCAGAATCTTCTTCATTTCTTCTATGGAAAAATCTCCTCATTTTGATTGTCTGGAAAAATCATGAACTATTACACCGGCAGCACTAGAGATACACTCTCTACAATGATAGGCAGCAGGTAGAACCTACCGTTACCTGGATCCCTCCCGCCTGGATGAGACGTCAGGTTCGCAATCATGGTCCGTGAACCGTGATTCCGATTGAAGGCGAATCTGTGACAGTTGGCGAATGATATGGCAACAGTAAGTGTGGTGTGAGTTTTCAGCATCATCCATCATTTCCCGAATAATTTGTTCCCGTTCGGGACGTTCACGTCATGGTCATGCATACCATACTCAGTGAACTGAAACGATAGGAGGCAAATAGAGGGTGGTAGCCGAGTAAATATTCGTATATATCAGCAACCTTCGATAGTCAAGGAGGCGGAGATCAGCAGCAGTGGTAGCTATATTGCAAACTGTGTGAGTCGGCGGCGTATAACGATGCAAAAATGCCTCCGCAAAGAAATAACGGTAACGTTGAAAAAATAGAACAAAATCTACCAACAAGCTTTGATGTGTCCACCCTAATAACCAAACTGAAACAATATGAAAGCGAATTAACTAATGTCATTCATCGGGTAAGAATAAACGAGTTGGATGCATACAAAATCGAATCATCCCCGCAAGAGGAAACAAGATTGTTTCTTGCAGTCGCTTATGGAAAACAAGTTGTTTTGGCACAACTCTTTGCATTGGAATTACGACATGTTGTTCTTGATGAAGACGATGATGACTCTGGTGATATGGCGAACGAACATGGCGACGAGAGTGATAATCTAGAATGGGTGGAAGTCTCAAATGTACGAGTCCTCGATAGCAGGAGTGAACAAAATTCAACAACTGCTGCAGTAGTTTTCCCTCCGTCAACGGCAGATCCATTGCCGCTGCACTTGAGCTTGAATATCAATAATGACAAAACGTCAGATGGATATAAATGGAATGCAGAAATAACTACCTGTGAGATCATTCCATGTCCTAAAATCACAATGATGAATTCATCTGACTGCAAAGAGCCACCTCAGCAGGTAATACAACGAACAGTGGGGATAGTTATTGGAACATCTCAAGGTCAAGTTTATTCCATACCAATGCATGTATCGGAAAAGACTTCTGTCGTCAATGACAATGGTGAAGTAATGTTCTGTTTAGAATATGACACTTGTGAAACTACTACCAACAATAATCTTTGTGATGACGTTGATGGTGAAGATCATCACCCCACTGTCTTTCAAATTCTTCCTAGAAAGATGTCTGATAATCACGACGAGAACAAAGATAATGATTGTGATCGGGATTTTAACACAAATAGTGCAACAAGTGTGTTTGATGGTTATGTTGACGCAGATATGCAAGTATTTCATCCGTCCGTATGTCATGAACCATCTGACGATTTGGAAGAAATCAAAAATTGTATTGGCATTAAATCACTGGCATTTCGTCGAGCTGGCCAAACTAGAGATAAACAGCTCAAAGAAGCAGTAACGATGAATCGAGAAGTTGTTTGGGTAACGTACGAGAATGGCACAATGGTTAAGCTGCCTTCGTGGAAGATATTTAGCTCAGTCCTAAAAACAGATTGGAATAATGCCAGCAACACATCAAAGAGCGACACGGCGCATGTTACAGCTGCAGGTACTACCTTGATAGCAATTCCACTGGATGGTAACATCAAATCTCCTTTGGACTCTCCTCCACCCGAGCAACTGCACTCGTTACAATCTGAAGCTTACGAACCTGATCTGCCGAAAGAGTCAGTTCTTGACTATTGGAGCATGCTGAAATACGGAATTAAATCAACAAAAATGACACGAGGCGACGTGAACCAATCCATGGAATCAGCACTATTGCTTGCTGGTCAGTCCATGCCCGCTTCAACAATGCCTCTCCAAATCAATTCTTCTCGCATCCATGCGGCTTCGCCCACGGATAATCATACAGAAGGAGATGATCACAACGAAGAATTCAAGTCTCCCGTTCAAGAAGAAGACCAGGAAGAATTCGACGACAATTCCACTGAATCATATGATGGATCATATGGCCCTACAACTGGAGCAGTTCTAGGAGGCACTACTGCACTTGTGAAAGGAGCTCTTGGTGTTGCAGTTGGTGCTATGAGGTGGGGTCTTGGAAAGAGCACTGAAGTAGGCGATAATGAAGACGAATCAAACGAAGAATTTATGGATGTTGATGAATCTATCAACGAGGAAGAAGTGTCATCAACCAGCCAAGGCAAGGCAAAAAAGAGCAATCGTAACGTTCGTGTCCCGTTCCCGGGCGGAACACACGTGAATGATTTATTCCCATATCTTTTAAATGGTGCTTCGCTTGAGTTTAGTGATCTTCCTCGTCGATTCGAGAGTGCCAAGGTTGATCCAAGTGGAACCATGGCCGTTATGACTGACAATCTAGGCCGTGTCATATTATTTGACCTCGAGACGAACCAACCGATCCGCATGTGGAAAGGAATGCGTAATGTCTCATGTTACTTCACGGAACTTTGGAACGAAGAATCTGGATCTAGAAAACAGATTTACTTGGTAATACACTTCCAGAGGAAAGGCATTGTGGAGATTTATCGCTTACGACAAGGCCCAAGAGTTTCGTTGGTGGCAGTGCCTGATCAAAATGAGTGTGTCGTGTTGGAGTGCTACGGGCCATCATCGGTTGGCAGAATTGAAAGCTTTTTGTTGGAAGTGGTAAACGATGCAGGAGGGGGAAATCAATATATCATAGAAAATCTCATCATCAATGACCTCCCTCTCAAATCACTAAACGCGGTGCAATCAGCTTCGCAAAATACAAGAACGATGCAACTGAATCTCTTCATGCAGCTTCTTGCTTCAGACACAAATGTACCATGCTCCGCTGCCACTGTTCTCGCAACATATAAGCGGATCAAGACATTGACCGACTTGGGTGAGGGACTCGAAGCTCTCTCTAAATGCAATCGTCTTGAAGATGAGATGGGGGTCGTTGGGGCAAGTTTCCACTCTCAAGTAGTGGCATTCAGCAAGTCACGCCTAGATCAAGTAAAGAAGGTAGAATCAGAAGAAGGCAGTGGTATGACGAGAAAGGCCGCAATATCTGATTTAGAGTCAAAGCTCAATTACCACGAAAGGCTAATAAATGCATTCGACACATTGAACAATTTTGAGACAAAAGATAATCTCAAAGATATTGTTATGGATGATAACAGAGGCGATTTAAGATCGCTTTCGTCGTGGGCGTCAGAAGCGCTGTCTTGGCTCATTGTTGCTTCTGAAAATGATGCTGCTAGCAGCAGATTTGCACCAGCTTTTCCTGGTACGCAGAAGGAAAACAACAAACCACTTCGGTTTTCTCATTTTGCACGACGTTGTGCTCCCAAAAACAAGAACAAACTTCCGTTCGGAGACAACAATGCTGTGTACTTCACTCCCGTGAAGAGAGACCGGGCCCCAATTATCGCCAGAATTTTCAGACCTCTGCTAAGGGATATCTTTGTTTTCAAAGTGGTCAATTCAATTCTCATTCATCTTGGTATCGATAGTGACTTCGAGACCCTTCAGCTCTATTTTGGGGAATGGCTAAGATCCCTCCCAGCAGATGCAATCAAAGCAAACATGTCTGGCAATTGGCGCCCTATGGTGAGATGGCTTCATGACATGATTCTCAACGCATATCAAAAGAATCGACAAGACGCACAGGAGGTCGATGATGCCGCACTCGAAAAAGTTGTGAAGCTTGAGTCTCTCTTGAGGTTTTGCAGTGAGATCGAAGACCTACCAAAAGCTTTTTTGATCGCAGTGATTTGTATCGACGCCGTATCTACTGCTTCATTGCAAATTGAAGAGAAAACTTATGGCAAAATAACTCAAATGGATAGCATCCGACCGTGGGAATTGCTGTTGCGTAGACTTAGAGTCTGCCTCCTAGTTTCGCTGCGACTCTCAGGAGATGTCGATTCGGGGGGTTTCAATCCTTTGACAGTGAGCAGTGTTTCAAAACCTGGTACTTTTTCAACATACGCATGGATTGCAAAGGATGAATTGACCCTCAGCCATGAGAACCAAGTGTTGGTGAGTTTGGACACCAATTGATTCTTATTTAATTACTCAGACTCAAGTCGATCTTATTTTCCCCCTTGCTTTCGTTTCAGATGGCCATGGAGACTGCATATTTGTCTAGCTCTGAAGCCTTTTACCCATCGACAGTAGATGGTGATACAATCGCACACAAAAAGGCAATACTTCAAAGTTGCAGCAATTCAGCGCGAGGTTCTCTTCGCGACCCTTCTGGCCTTACTAGTGATAGTCTATCACCACCTCTCCTATTCTATCTTAAAGACCATGGTCGATGTACCAACCGCTTAGCTGCTCATCGCGCGCTTATACTCGTAGGTCTGTGGGGTCAGGCACCAGACAATATGTTACTTCTGAGAAGGTGCGTCGAATCGCTTCAAATATTGCACGAAAATCCCAACCAATTCGGCCTAGCGACTTTGTTGGAAATATGGCAGTCGCGCATTCGACCCGTATTCCAAAGTTTGATGTTTGGTTTTGGTATCGCAGATGAGTTGTCTGAAGAAGTTTTTTCGCCCTTGATAGAGGACAAAGTATGGCTTAGCGAGTACACGATTCATGCACGCACTATCCTGGGAATGATTCTAGAATGCTCCTCCGGGAACCTCTCTCAGTACATATCTGATGAAGATACCTTCAGCAATAAAAGCGAGATGTGGCCCCCACTCAGGGAGTGCCCGATACTTAGCGCACTCGCCTCCAAACTACATCCTATCAAATCATCAAGCATTATGCTACATCACATCGTGGCATTTACCTTCGAAATGACGCATGATATCGATTCAATTGCATCGGCTGTACCATCATTCAACATGCTGTTCTCAGTCGGATCGCTTTTCTCCGAGATGCCACCGATACCGAAAGAATCAATCGAGCAAAGAAGGCTCATAGACCAAGCAATTGTTGACAGGGCTAAAAAATCATCTTCAAACCCAGTCATCGATAACTTTGATTGCATCAAAGATGTTGATTTGGTCGGGAAAGCTTTCGGACTTGATCCCAAATACACAAGGACGCGATACCTGGTCGAAATTATTCGGCTAGGAAAGGACGCGAGCATTAATGATTTGCTAGGTGGGAGTAGTACAGCATTGATGAAACCGCTATTTATCGAAGAGCTGGTGAAAATTCTCTGCGCAAGACTTGATGGCATCATCTCATCTCTGAAACGAACAAAACAGTACAGAGGGGTGGTAAGTCGTCTGGATGCCGAAACATCAACTTGGATGAAGGAGCAGGCTGAACGCTTCACATCTCAAGATGATGATTACACTCCAGTATCATTGATCACAACACACTCTTTAATTCTTAGACTCCGAAGCATGACTGAAAATGATACATTCTCAGATCAAATCAATTCACTCTGTTTGATAAGTGAGATGCTATTGAAAGCTGTTCGAGAGCAAGAGCAACAAAGAGTGATGGACTTATGAAACTTTTACATTAACGAAATAAATGAACTAGTTGCTTCTTGGAAACTTTTCCCATAGCATTCTTTGGAATATCTTCCATCACTAGCATGACCGATGGAATCTTGTAGCTTGCTATTCTTTGTCTATACCAGGCCTGCACTTCTTTCAACTTGATATGTCTTCGAGAACTCGATGGCCTGCAAATTAACGCAACCACCTCTCCCTTAATTTCATCGGGGACGCCCAAAACAACAGCTTCGGCAATATCAGGGTGCTCTAGTAATTCTCGTTCAATTTCCAGAGCAGATAGCTTATACCCTGAGGATTTAATAATATCAGCCGACAAGCGGCCTAGTACTGGATCGTATTTGACAACATCACATGTATTAAAGAATCCTTCATCGTCAAACGCCTTTCTCGTTGCATCTTCCTTCAGCCAATACTCAGTAAAGACGGTAGGTCCTCTTACATGCAATTCTCCACTCTCCGCTATTTGTTTTGCAATAATGGCTCCTGTCTCTTCTGACACTATCTTGACTTCAACACTTGGCAACGGAAGGCCAACATACCCGGGTAAACGCTTTTCGACAGGTGACAGAGGGTTGGATAACGCCATTGCAAACCTTGCTCTCTGCTCTCGTATATTCTTAGTCCCTGCGAAATTAGATTCCTTCCCCTGTATTGTTGTGTGTAGAGCATGTTTGCACGTTCGTTTACTTGAGTAGCACCAATAGCAATAGGCGAGACGGAGGATAAACTGGAAACCGCTTTCCGTCATAAGATATCCTATCGTAACCTGAGCTGGGAGCAGAAAGAAAAAGGTACCAATCTATTGTTTATGTTTCTATGCAATGTGTAGCCAATGGTAGATGTGTGTGTGTGTGGCACTCATGAGATATCCACTATGTCATGCTGCTCTTCACTTCCTCAGACTCGGAGATTGTTGAGCTCCTACCTTGGCAGGAGATCTCATAAACCACCCACCCCGCTTCTTCTTCGGAGACGTAATGATATCAACACAACAATCAGTACTGGCAACATCACTGCACCTCTCACGAGGCAACTTCTTGTAGCTTGGTGATGGCAAAGAATGGCCCTGCGCATTTGAAGCATTCTCTTTTTCCGGAGCTGCGGCACTCCGATCTTCCATCTCTTTCTGTTGCATAGAAGCGACAAGATCATTGTATTTGGATAGCAACACACTATGACTCGTTCGAAGCTCTTCTGTTTGATGACGAAGTGCACCCGCCTCCGCCTCAAGCCGTCGGTATTGATCGTGATCCTTTTTGTGGCTCTTCAAAATTGTCTCCTTCTCAGCATGATTGTCAGAAGTAAGTTTGAGGATGTTGGAGTTCAAATCCTCAATGTGTGCTTCGTAGTCGTCGCGCATACGTTTCATCTCGTCTTCGCATTCATTAATGTGTAGATTGAGTTCCTCGATCGTTCGTTGTTTCATGACGTTGGACGTCTGGAGAATTGTGACCTTCTCCTTCAATTCCACAATTTTGCTCTCGTACCATTCTTTGTTTTCCTCAAGCTGTTCATTCATCGTCGCAACTACCTCCTCGCGAACTTCCGCTTCGCAACTCTGTAGTTGTTGTTCTAGATCCTCTACGGTTTGATTGAGAATAAATCGCTCTTCTTTCAGTTGTTGCAATTGCTCAATATTTCCTGCTTGTACACTACTTTTACTGGTACGAGCGAGCATTGCGGCGTTGCTACTTCCAAATTGTTTGCCATGAGCTGGATACGGAGCTCTAAGCGTGTCACTTCGTTGCCTCTTGGCCTCTGGCTTAGAATCTGGAGCACGCTTGCGCTTCTTTGGAGAAATCTTCTGAACTATTTTCTTAGCAAGCGACTTGACCTGTGAAACTTCCTCCTTCAGTTTGACATTGCTCTCCTTGGCCAACGCTCGGCATTTACGATTGTAGTCGACTGCACTGATTGTGACGCTTCGTGCAGTGGTAGCGTATCCAAGGACGTGTTGTGTTTCATCGTAATCATCAGCAGCTGGATTGACGTTCACAATCATTGACGTCCTGGATGCAGCCGGCCCGGTGAGATGATTCATGAACATGTGTGTAAGTTTGGATTCGCGAAAAGGGACTACTCCACCTTTTGCCATCCCACCACGTTTTTTCGGCTGGTGATTCAGCATCTCTCGAAGACATCTCATTAGATTCATGAGAGATGCATTGATGAGAGCTGCTTCTTTCTGGTGACGAGAGTGACTCATGGCACCTGTACGTTTGCTCCTCTCACTACCTGCCAGGTCGACAATCCAAATGATTGTAGATTTGCGTCGGCCATTTCTTCTACTATTCGAGCTGGAGCCGGAGCATACACTCTCATCATCTGTTTCACACTCAGAGTCATTACCATTCGTTCTCATTGCGTCCTGACCCTGGAAATATGCAATCTCAAATTGACATATCGAATGAGATCGGCTCGAATTGGCATTGATGTTGTTGGAAGCGGTATGACGATTGTTCTTTGCCTCTCTTGCTAGCTCCAACCCCTCCTGAACATTATTGATCGGATGCTTTGCTAAGCCACGGACAAAGATGCGCCCACGTCTACTCTCGCGTAGTTTCAAGGAAGGTGGACCATCACCAGGATAGCGTTTGACAGACTCCTCCTTCGTCTTATCGGGCAACAGATCGTAGATATTCTCATTGTAGATCTCGAGGTAGCTCATGTACAGCTGCAACTGTGGTCCCGGGCAAGATTGCTTGTTCAATTCGTTGATACGTGATAGCATGTGGTCCAACGAACGAGGAATGACACCCCAGTCCTTGTGTGGTGTTGGATTTGCCCCATCATTAGCCTGCAGAACTTTTTGACCAAACCCGCCCTTCTTGCGCTTCTCAAATCCACTTCCCATGACTGTGTGGGTCTTACCCGCATTCGTCACTCCCAGTGTAAACAGCAGTGCGGATTCTCCCAGCTGAAACTGTTGTTGATTGCAGTTCTTCTTTGGAAAAAGTCCCTCAACGAGCGGCGCGGCCACATTGTCGTATACATCCTTCTGAGCGGAGTTTGGGCCAAAGATGCCAGTATAACAGTATTCTTTGACACCACGAACTTCTGCCGACGATCCATCATTTCCACTATCAGTACTCCCGTCATCATTGAACGATTTGGATGAAGACACCGATGACTTGGCTTGTCTGTTTCCACTTCGGACAACCTTTGCGGCGTTAGAGTTTAGTGGCGGATAAGTCCGAATAGTGCTAGGCAGGCATGATGCAGCGCTGTTGTCAGCAACTATCTCAATGGTGCTAATGGATCCCTCTGCGCTCGTGTTGTCTAAATTAGTTCCAACGGGAGGACGTACACGCAGAAAGACGGAGAGCCTCTTGTCGTTGCTGTTGCCATCAGCTGTGGACGACATCGCTTTGGAATTGCTTGCTCCGCTACCACCACCACCGGTGCTAGCAATGCTGTTCGCTGTAGCAGGCCTTCCCGGAGCCAACGGAGGGCGGGGGAACGAAGACTTGCCAGCTCCCGCAGCTTTGTGCTCTGGGGGTCTACTACGATTATCTTGTTCTTTCAGCGAGACTGAGGAGGCATGGATACTGCTATCAACACCTAACAATTCATCAGCGGCGTCAGCATTTTCGAAGGCGCTTCGCAGATTCTTTCCAAATACAAGTTGCAGTTGCGGATTATCTTCTTCATCGTCGTCAACTGTTCCGCTGAGGACCGATTGAATGTCAACATCATTGTCGACGATGGTGCAATTTAGATCTTCGTTGTTGTTACTATCGTGCTCTTCGTCAACGGCCATCGCCACCGACTCATCGAAGGGAGCACCCATGGACATTGTTCTAGCTTGGTTTATTTTAGTTGCGGATTGAGACGATGCTCTCTCGGCTCTAGTAGATAGAAGGGAGGCGGAGGGCGGAGTTAGAAAAACGGAAAATCCCATCGCCATCGCCGATCCGAAATGCCATTTTTTTGGCGCGGTTTCGGTTTGGCCATGAGAAGAAGAGGTTTGGCTGAAGGAGAAGAAAGAAGAAGAGCAGAGACCTACTTACCTACCCAAAGCAAGGCAGCTTCAACAACCCTTCTTTATTTGTGAGTATTGCTACAAAGCAGTGGCAGGTAGTTCAGTAAGGTGCATTCTGGAACTATGTAGACGTAGCATCCACAACTTCTTTCTACTTTATCTCATTAGCGTGCCCTTTTTTGTGACGTGATGGTCCCTGCATCTGATGCTGAAGATCTTTTGCCACAAACATCCTATTTTCATCGATAAAATCAGGAAGGTATGTTGATTTGATTCCAAGACTCCTGTAGATCTCAAATAAGTATGATTCCTTGTACTGCATCAATCCTTCGTATGATACTATCATTACCCTTTCGTCTCGATACTTTTGATATGCTTCTCTCATTATTTCCATTGCATTGTCATCTTCAACATTGGCTACCTCTGGTGATACATGGCAATGAGGATTTCTGAGTTTTTCTTTGTTAGATATTGATTTGTCTCTTAGAAACAACACAACCTTCACATCCACGCTGCGGGTCAAGTACCAATTTATGTGGCTGGTTAAATTGATGTAGAATCTGTCTGGGTACAAGGCAAGTCCACTGAACTGACCTTCAGCGCATTTAGCTCCACATGTCCATTTGATGCTTTGTTTGATGTTGTCTTCCGAAATGTTGACTTCATCCTGACATTGTTTGGTATTCAGCGTATCAAGGTCCTTCAACTTATGTTCGTAGCAAAAGCATTCTTCAGGAACCAAGGCATCGACCATACTTGCGTTAACCTGGCTGTCACAACCTTGGGGTAGTGAGATATGCTGCAGTCTAGTTTCACCATCCGTAGACAACAAGACTTTGCCCAATGTTGTCGACAAAAAGGTACTACCAGAACCTTCCAACCCGACAACAGTAATTAGTTTCTTTGGCAAGAGCGAATGATTTGAATTCAAGTCACTCGTAGGTAGTTGTGGAGCGAAAATATCATGTTTCGAAGTCACTGAATTCTCATCTACGTTCGCTTCGTTCGCATCTGTCACATACTTCTCGTTGCCATCTTCGAAAGAAGGCACATAAGTTGAGTTAATTCGCAGCACTTTGTACAGACCAAATAAGTATTCGTCCTTCATCGACATAAGAGCTTCATATGACGACACAAACACACGATCTCTTCCAATTGATCCGAATGTACCATACTTTGTCAAACCTTCGTTCATTAATTCCAGTGCCACTTCATCTTCTCGTCGTGCAACACTCTGTATTTTGCAGTGAAGCCTTTCTTTACCGCGCTTTGATATCGACCTATCTCGAGTTGATAGAATCACAGTCACGTCAACACCGCGTTGAAGATACCATTCTACGTGAGATGTAATATTAACAGAGAACCGGCTCGGGTAAAGAGCGTAGCCATCAAACTTTCCTGTCCCACACTTGGCACCACATGATAAATTGCTTTGTTCAGAAATAAAAGCCTCATCGCGACATCGTTGCAATGCCCGCGCCTCAATCTCAGTCAGAGGACCATTTCTAGCCACATCGAGTGGTGTTGCTGATTCTTGAAACCCAATATCCTCTACAAGAAAGGGGCGTAATGACGGAGCAAGCTCATAGCGGAAGCACTCTCCAGGTACCAAAGCGTCCACAACGTTTACGCCAATCTCATCACTGCTGTTAATTCCACAAAACATACCCCAAGGTAGACTCAAATGTTGTATTTCAAGCTCTCCGTCTACGGTTCTAGCACGTCGATTCAAGGCACGAAAACGATGATTACGTCCTCGTGATTTTTCTTCCAAATTAACCCCTGCAGCAACTGCTAGTGTCGTTGCTAAGAATGTACTTCCCGAACTCTCTGGTCCTACAACGGTTATTACTCTCTTTGGCAAGATTGGATGACGCAACTTATCATTGAGACGTTGTAATTGCCGTAATCGAGATCGATTCTGTATATCCAGCTGTGTACTATAGTTTGCATTGAACTCTTGATGCGGATGTTCCCAATAACCGGGCGGTGGGTTGAATTTTAGTGGATAGTTGATACTTCCCTTGTGATGAGAGCGGTCATTCTCATTTCTTTCTAGCCATCGAATTGCTTTTTTGTTCACATCATCTGTTTGAATTTTTTTTCCAGCAGAAGGCTCGAGACTACGTTGCTGTTGTTGCAATTGTTGAACGTCCTCTCTGTCAATCATACTATCTTGATTCGAAACAACAACAAGGAATTCAGGTGATACCTCTTCGCCGCTTTCTTCCCCTATTTGTTGCAACTTCTTTTCCAAAAAATGAAGATAAAGAAGTATTATGGCTGCAATGACGGATGGAATCAAGAGAGACCACCTTCTTTTCTGAATTGTCTCCATACGCGGCATGTTCCTCCTCATGATTTTGCAGCTGCCATGGCTCGTGTAGGTGTAGGGCAACATAAGGGACTAAGGCAGTCCAGTCCGGGGAGTCGATTGGTGTTGTTATCGATTATTGTCTCCTGCCCGCCTCCGGTCCATCTCGCTCGGATGTCGGATGTCGGTCCCTCTTGCTTTGACTTGGGTTGACAAAAAATGTGGTTGCAGAAGGGGGCTTGCCCGAATAGGGGAGTTCCCAATCCTGATACTAATTGGGAGTCGCACCTAATAATTTGGGAGTCGCACTAATAATCATATTATGGAGGCGCTGGTTGAAGTGGATGTTGCCCACATAAGAGAGGCTCTTGTATATGTAAGAGGCGATCGATCGAAGAACTCTTTATGTATGCTTGATCTTATGTATGTCGAATGTATGTCTTTCGCGGAAGCTCTCCTATATTCCAAAGCTAATAAGGTAGGAGTAATAGCTAATAATATGTTGTCGTTCGCAGGGTTTAGATTAGCATCAAACTTGTATTCACATTCGATACGATACCGAACCTGATGAACCGAAACTGAAGAAAAGCAATGCGGAAGGCCAAAGCATATACTTATGAATCAGGTCTTAATAAACTTTACATACAACACATCAAATTATTTTCACGTTGACAAGCAATGAGGAAAACTTCATAGCACCGCTGCGAGAGTTGTTGGAGTCGAACAAGGAAACACATCGATAGCCTTCTCTCATGCAACTGACAGGAATTGCAGCGCCCCCAATGAATAAATCTTTCTTCGAGACGTCGTCATGATCATATACTGCGAAGGAAACAATACCAAGAGCTGGATTCAAACAGGTGAAACTTGCTGCTTCATTCTCATCCCATATCGGGTTCAGCCCATTTCCCTTGACGACTCCCGAGGAGAACGTGGGGGGTGGTAGTAATGATGCTGGCGAGCCATCGTACAAAGTCACTACGACGAAGGGATTTATGGTGCGTTTTTGTATGCCAGGCATGATGTCGATCGACTTTGGGAGGCAGAAACCACTGAGTATCCTGATTGTAACTTTCCTCGGCCGATGACAGCCCATGGCATCATCTAAATCACCCAGAGAGTCGCTACACAAGTATTCAGGTTTGAGCACGTAGCCCGTATTTCCGTTTTCTCTGAATCTTCCATCATTCAATAGCATAAACTTATTGCGCGTGAAATTCATTGATGAAAATTGACACCCCATCGCCCATGGCAGTAACGGATTGTAGTTGCGAGAAGATGACGGAGGATAAGCACGGGAGAAATGATTCTTGTTGAACTCAACCATTTTTGTCCATTCTTCTTTACCAACTTCAGCCATCTTCACGATTTTTTGATCAGGGAAGTTATGCACTGTCCAATTAGGCTTTTTCATACTCTTTGCCCAAGTTCTATGACTACAATTATGGAGCAACGTGAGTTTGGATAGAGTCTGTGATATAGGTTGAACCCTTCTCTTTTTCTCTTTAAAGCGCGTTGCAATTGCTAACGCTCCTGCCTTCTCTGCTGCGACAGAATTTGCTTCTGCCAGATCCTCTTTCAAATCCTTGGCAATTTCAGCCAGCGCTTTAGCATTCTCCCACGCATTGGCGGCGAGTAGTTCAGCCTGCTGCGCATGTTCTTTCTGGAGGAGCTCGGACATGGCATCTCTTTCCAAACTAGCTAAACTCAAGCAATTTTTCTCGTGAGCCAGCCTTGCCTCCGCTGCTCTCCACACAGCCTTCTCTTTTGACTCTTTTGCAAGATCATAGACAGACTGAAAAGCCTCACAATCAATTTGAGCGCTGCTTACGTCTTCCTCGAGTGAGCTAGTATCTTGAACGCCCTCGGTGGCATCTTTCGTTAATTGTTCAGCCTTTTCTCGGCTCACGATTGCAAGTTCCCTTGCTTCTTCGGCCGCTCGTTCAGCCTCAGAAAGCTGGGTTTCGGTGCTGGTGAGGACTGCATCATAGTTTTTGACGCTTTGTTTTGCTTTTGCACAAGCTGTGTTTCTTAAGTTGGCAGCTTCGCGCTCCTCTAGCGCATGGTCCTCCAATTGATCAGCGATGAATCCAAGTTGATCGGCTTGCTTATGTGCGGACGCGGCAGCCTTAGCTTGAAGCTTTGTCTTTCGTCGAAGATCCTCAAATTTATTCTCCGCGTCTCTGAGCTCTTTCTCAAGTGTCAACTTCTCTGCGAGAGCAACGTCCATGTTCTTCATGCATGACTGTCGTTCCTTCAATTTCCGTTCTGCAACTTTCTTTGCATCACCATCAAAGCTGCCTGATTTTGCCTCCCTTATCTCGTCAGTCAGTTTGTCGGACATTGCCACAGCATCGTCAGCGCGTTGCTGAGCACTGTTAATGGCTTCAATCAACTCACTTTGCACCTTCCGGTAAGATGCTAGCTTCTCCTCAAGCTCATCTTCCTTCTTGCTTACTTTGTTTGCCTTCTCTTTCTCGCTGTCTGCTTTTGCTCTAGCCTTTCGAGCTCGCGCCTCGGCTTCACATGCTCTTTCTTCGCTAATTTTCGCCTCTGCGTCCGCAGTTCCAGCTACTGTCTCTGACGAGACCGCTTGGTCGTGAGATTTGTCCAACAGAGCCTTAACTGCAGCAACACGGCTTTCTGCATTATCGGCATATTCGCGATTTGATCTCGCTTCAGCCAGCCCACGTTCGGCTGCCTCCTTCAATCTACGGTTTCGATTAGATACTTCCTCTAATGCTTCTTTGGCTTCGGCAAGAATCATTTCCATCTCAGCAAGATCTTGTCGCGCTATTTCAAACAGTTCTGTTTCACTCCGAGCTTCGGCACTCGCCGCACTAAAGACCAATCGAGACTCTTCGACGGTTTCAGCGAATGCAGCTGCTATTTCCGCTGCTTTATTTTCTGCACCTTTTACAACTACCCTGTCTTCGTCGAATGCAACTTCTCCGTCAAATACAATTTCAGTCCCTTCCTCGGCTACATGGTCTGATCCGCTACCTCTTTTCTTCTTCAACTCTTCATAGCTCATTCCGACATCCCGTAGTAAAGCGTCTGCGTGATTTTGTGCCTGCGCTGCTCTCCTCGTTGCGTCATCATACTGAATAGAAAGCGACTTTGCAGTCGCATTGGCTTCAGTTGCATCATGTTTTGCAGTCTTGAATAACTGCTCGTAAGTCGCATTATTCTTGGCCTCCGTTTTAATGGATCCTGAAGAGGTAAAAGCAACTACATTGTTGTAGACATCGTCTTCTGAATCATACCCATCGCTCTCGGGTGCAGCAGCGATTCTATTTTCGTCATCAAAATCGTCATTCAGCACTGTTGATTCCCCCGACATAGCCCGCTTACTTTTTATCAACACTTTCCCAATCAAATCAGCAGGGCTGGGCAATGCTGAAGTAGGAGTGAGTTTTGGGTCTGGCGTATACAGAAACCCTTGCCCCCCCAAAATAGACTCGATATTCTTCGCCATTATCTCTTGGAAAGGAAGAGAGCAATGATTTTCAATGAGTAAAATAATGGGAAATGATTTTGGTTCCGACTGCAAGAAGTAAGCGATTGTTTGCAGCACATCCGAAAATTTAAGGCTCGAAACAGATCGAGTTGCCTTTTTAGTTGAATTCTCAGTGATTGTATTGTCGGGGAAATTCGTCTCGCCATATCTAACAACAGGACCCTTCTGCCCATCCCATACGTCAAGTTCAATTGCTCTTGCGCCATGATACAATGCTAGCGTATATGATTGTAGATCAGTCTTATCCGCAACTTTTTGATCGTGAAATAACTCCTTTGTCCTATACAAAAAAGTGTCATGACTTGTATTAATCCAATAATTATTAAGGGGTTCGGTCATTACGCTGAAAGAAAGAGAATAAAAGGGTGTCAACAACAGGGACCAATTAGAAAGCAATAGAAGACCTCACATCATCGACTCACCACGAAGAAGGTTTGGCCCTATCCGGGTTGAAAACGTCGTTGGATTCAAGCATCAAATACTTCGTAAACACTTCCCACGTGATGAATTCCTTTTCCCATGAAACACCATGCGGTGCAGATTTCATCCCTGAAACGAGTGACATGGTATCTTCGAGTTCTTTTGAAAGACGATGACCATTCAACTGATAGAACAAATCATGAACATCATCAATGGATATGTCAGTTTCTTTTTGTTTGTCATGTAAAAAATCGAGGAATGCCCGTGCAGAGACTACTTGACACTTGTTATCCGTAGTACGAAGACCCGCTGCATCACCATCTCCAAACCCCTTGACAAATGCTCCTGGTGGACCGGTTGGAGAAGAGGCAATACGCCGCTGAACACCCTCCGTCTTGCTAATTGCCATTTTCTGAAAGAGTTTGTCGCGTGGATCCTTGAATGCTTTGTTAGTCGACGCTTTCACCTTGTTCATCAGTATCAAAACTCCATGAATATCTATTCCATCTGTTTCGGGAGATAATTTGCGGTACATAGTTGTTGCTTCACTTTTGGATACAGGTGCATTGAAACGCTTGCACAGATTGACCCACTCGTGGCACGAAACTTTGACGTCATTGCCCAACCTCTTACCCAAATCCTCCAAATGAAATTGTACAAACGACAAGTCCTGATTGGAATAAGGTTCATCTTCTTTGTAAAACTCCAGTAGATCTTCCAGTGTTCGAAGCAACGCATCAAAGTCACTTTTGGACGGAATGATCAAATCTAATGAATCCTCCCCAGCATCCATTCTAACCTGATTGTTGCCAGAAGGAGTTAAGGGCATCCTTGCCAGACTGTCTTTGACTGCTGAACCAACGGCAGCGACCGTAGAAGTGTTGGTTGGGCGACGATAAACGATGCTTAGTGATTGAGGATGGGCAGACGAGTTTTGGACGTTGTTTGATTTTGCCCTTTGTTGTTGAACATCGATAATGGTTTAGCAAAAATGAATTGGTATAATAATAGAGCAGCTATGCGAACATCAATCCACACAATCATCACCTACCTTGCCTTAAAAAACCGCCTCGATTGCTGACCAAGCTGCAATCTAACAATCGTACTCAAATCAAGTTCATTCACCGGTGTATTGGCCGCAGAAGAAGCAGCACCTGCCCCTCTATGAATATTACCACCATCAGCAGCTGCGGCAATGTTTCTTTTTAACAGTCCTTTCACTTTCCCCTGGGGACGATTGGATGTGATTAAAATGGAACGATGGTTGGAAGATATTCCCAAGTGACGCGTTTGTTGCTTGCCGTTCTAAATTGTGTAGATTTTGATGAGTAAATTTTGAAATATAATATAATGTGAGTATGAGCATAAGAACATGTGAGATATGAGCGTATGATAATATATAAACATGAGATATCCAACGCGCATCTATCTACTCACCTTGGACACCTTAATGACCTCCATACACGACAGAGCAAGATTCGTCTCATTATCGTCAATGCGCAAATTGGTTGGAAGAACATAAGATTCCAATGTTGAACCCGAATGCCATTGTTTTGATGATTCTACGTCATCTCGGTCATCTCGTAGTGCAAGACCGGACAGCCCAGAGCCGAGTGAGGCCATGCCCGCTTCGACTGACTTCTGCAAAACACTTCTCCTTGTTTCTGCCATGGTATATAACTTGTCTTTTGGACGGCAAGATTATAATATTAGCTTCATGGCCGGCACTTCACTTGGCTCTTGGCTCACTGCTGCATTGGCATTTTAGATTTTCTTACAGATTTTCTTCACGCTGACGCGTTATTCGAAGTGGAAAGTCTTCTGAGTTTTGAGATTTCGCCAAATCTGAAGAAAACAGAAAACCTCAGCAGACAGCTGCAGACAGTTGAAAAAACACTCTTATTGCAGCTTATTGCAAATAATTGCAAGGATCAATAAACAGCCATGGGAGCATCCGCCTCCAAAATCAAGTTCAGAGAATCCCTCACCTCCCTAATCTCCCGCGACGTCTCCCCCGACGACGCTGAATTCTGGGATGAATTGTGGAAAATCCCCTCCTCGGCAGACGAGGTCTTTGAACTGCTCACACCCGACAACGCACGACGATTGCGCGATGAGCGGTTCGACAATTTGGCCACATTGTTTACTCAGGCCACCGCGCAGTTGTGTCAGATTGTGGAGACGCCGTATACGATTTATTTTGATCAGGCGCTCAATTGTGTGAGGGTTTTGACAAGGGTGCTTCCATTTCTGCTGGAAAAGGGAGATTTGGGGGATACTGACCCGAATGTGGAGGCGTTGTGTTGGAGTGATCATTATGCGGATGGTGCTGCTGCTGCAGGCAGCAAGAAGAATAGGAGAAGTGACGATAATGATGATGATGAAGAAGAAGATGACGACGAAGATGATAATCAGGAACCACTTGCACTTCTTGTGGTGCATGCAGCTATGCACATGTTATTCCTGCCACAATTCACTTGCGAGTTCTATGAAGAAGAGGATGAAAACGATTCTGACGACGATGATGATGATGAATCAGATGCCAGCTTCGATGACGAGGATGGTGCTGAAGACGAAGATGTCATTATGGACAAGAAACGTGTCGCTAAAGCTGATCAAGAGTCACATGCCGAGGCCGGACTTGGCAAACCGAGGCGTATACGCAAGGGCGTTCGGCTGACTCCCCACCCAGCAGGAATCGTATGGGCACCAGGGGTGGGCTTTACGAATGATGGTAAATGCAGCATCGGCAATGAAAGCAGTCAATATCGCAGACAAAGAACCAACAAATCCAAGACGGTGCATAATCCAGAGGCAGCCTACACACGAAAATATGACAAAAATCGCATTGAAGTACTCCGCTTACTTCTTGCGACATGCTCTGATCCTCTCTTCTCTCCAGCAGATGAATACAATCCTCTTGCCTCACGTTGGATGTCGGTTGCAGTTGCTGCTGACGCTCCAAATGCACCCTGCCTGTTCTATTCTCTATTGAACACGGTGATATCCTACGATCCATCAAACTCATCTTTCGGTGGAGTGCCATACTCCAGTAAACTTGCATCCGACTCTCATGTCAAATTAGTGGACTTGAGTGCACAGGTGTTGTGTGTGCTTTTGGATTGTGGATTACCAGGCGATCCATTGCCAGTGGAAAATCAATACGGAGAGCCCGTTGTTTCTCTCACTGAAGCACAGAAGAGAGGATTCAATATTTTCAGATCGTTATTAGCACGTATTAGCGATGGAAAGGACTTGAATACTCTATACCGTGGTTTTGTCCGCCTGTTGAGGCACACGTTTGAGAGTAAGAACACTCTATTACCTAGCTCTCAATCAAAATTGGAGTGTTATCAGGAGATACTCATTTTGCTTTGGAAGACGTTGGAAGAAAATCCTCTTTTTTTGGATTTCATCCTGACAAGATGTGACATATGTGAATTGGTTGTGCCGATTTGCTATCTCATGTACACGTCGAGACAAGATTCTTCAAAGATTGGTTTGGTCCATCTCTGCACCTTCATCTTACTAAAATTATCGGGAGAGAGAAGCTTTGGTGTTAGTTTGAATCGCCCATTCCGGACAAAGCTCCCCTGTGACTTGCCCTTGTTTTCAGGAAGCCATGCGGACTTGGTTAGCATTACACTTCACAAAATGATTGTCAATGGATCGTACCGATTGGTGCCACTTTATTCATGCTTCCTGACTGTTGTCTGCAACATCAGTCCTTATTGGCGATCAATGAGTCTGGTCTCGTCGGTCAAGTTGGTCAACCTATTCGAGCTATTCTCATCTCCCAAGTTCTTGTACTCAGGAGAAAAGGCGTACAAACATCTTGCCTTACTACTGGAAATATTCAACAACATTATTCAGTACCAGTACAATGGTAACCAGCATCTCGTATATGCGATTGTGCGCAGAAAAGATGCATTTGGAAAACTCGCGAGCTTGACATTGCCTAAAGCTATTCAACAGTGCAGCAAGGTTTTCCCGGCCCACCTGCAACCAGAATATGATGCCGATGCGGCCGAGCAAGTTGCCGCATTATCAATACAAGATGTGGACGAAACAGGCAACCCAATTGAGAGTGCAGATTCGCGAGAAGACAAATCTAGCAAAAGAGCAGATAATCCAGCTAAATCATGGGAATCTAACGAGGAAACAGTCGTTTCAGTGGGTAGTTCGGTCGCTGGGGTCAAGGAACGTTTCACTCCTTCTGAAAGTTGGCTTGCAGAACTTCGCTCATCTCTTCCTCTAGAAACTGTTAATCGCTTATTGCAGCATCTAGTTCCAGTTGTCGATGATATGTGTGAACGTCAAAATGGAGTAGTCGACGAGACCGATATTTTGGAGGTGTTCAAGGATATAACAATGGTAGGACTGCTACCTGTGCCACATGCAATAGTGATACGAAAGTACCAGCCCAACCAATACACCTCGATTTGGTTCACTGCATTCATGTGGGGTGTGGTGTTCTTACGATGCCAGCAGCCTCCTATTTTTGATATGGAGTGTATTCAATTGTTCCAGGTCTCCTAAACAATATCTTTGTTTCATTGTAAACCGTCAGTAGTAAAAATGTAGTAGTACATCAATTTAATCTTAATCTCTTTCTGATGATGTAAACAAGCTCCTTGCCGAGAAGCAAACGGAACGCTGGTCTTCTGTAGAGTCTAATGTGTCTGTTCTGGCACGATTGCCGGAGACAGACGCAACTGATACTGTGATATCGTCATCAACTATGTCTTCCCCCGCTCCTTCTTCTTCTTCTTCTTCTTCAACAATATCGTCAAGGTTGTTTGACTCGTCATCGTCCACCGCTTCAGATTCAACTTTTTCTCTTCTTGCCTTTGCCAACCTCTTTTCCTCACGCCTCAATACGGCTCTTTTTGCACGTTCATACTCTGCTTGCTGATCATTGATGGTATCAGCAATATCCTTGCGCCAATCTCTCAACCACCAGATGAGAGTTGCGAGAATGGAGAAACACGTGGCCCATGATGTAAAATAAAGATTGCCAATGAGCGATGCGCTATGTCCCGGCATGGTTACGAAGAAGATTAGAACAATCCACAAAAGAGCTATAAGGTGCAACAGGATGCCCTCAACATAGTTTCTGCAGACGAAGCGGTAAACAGTATAAGTGATAAACTGAAGCAGAAAGCAACAAAGTCACTGTAATTACTCACTCGACATCAGACTTCAGAGCACTTCCCTCTTTCTTATTCCGTCTGAATATTTCTACCACGATCCAGGCAAGTGACATCATAAAAGTAATTATTGTGACATCAAAAAAGAACCCCCATTCATGATGCGAGATGCTTGCAAACATAGCATTTACGTAGGGATTGGCCTCAGTGCCCTCATCCCAGTTCTTCATCTGGAAATGATATGTGGTAAGCCAGAAATGTAGAAGATGTAAATGTACCAATCATCAGATGTACTCACCGCATCTAACACGAACAAGAAGTCAGAAAAGCTCAATATGAAAGTGACTATCCACAGTTTGCACCGATTCGGCCAGCTGTTCAGAAATTTCTCAAAAGATGACTTGCCACTAGATACAAACCATCTTTCCAATGTCCAAAACGTTATCCACAGACACAACCAACTGGTGAAGTAGAGATTGTATTGTTCACTTCCTTCCCCAGCAATACCTCGTATCGTGGTATTGAACCAAACCGTCACCAACCAAATGATGACAAGAAAGCTGAGAATGCACAGTTCCACTTTTTTATTCGGACCAAGAACCTACAAGCAGTTAGTTCGGCTTAGATCAATAGAGATGAGAGCAATAATATTATAGATGAAAAAAGTGGCAATATAAAGTCAATTACCTTTGGCCATAAAGTTTTTCTCAAGATTGTGAACAGGTCAATAGAACACAGGAAAGCGGAGCCGCTGATGATTATCGTCATACAAGAGGCCGCCATTGCATATCGAACTTTATCTTTTGAACTCAAACGTCTCAATACTACGAAATCTAAGAATGATCCAGCAGGATTATCCAGTACCCTGCACCAATTCAATTCTTTGATGTCAGTGTTTACAAAATAATCCTGCTTTCTGTGTAGCCGCAAAACTACCTCGAAGTTAAGACTAGCAGATACAAGCAGTAAGAGATATCCTTTCACTCTTGAAGATCGGCACAGTTCAGGCACGGGTTCTGGTGGCTCGTTCTCAACGTTGGGTGTGTTGCCATTTTCAGCGCCATCCACAGCCGCAGCAGCTTCCTCCACGTCGTCAGCAGCAACAGTGGCAGTAGTGTTGATTGACGCCAACATGTTCTCACAGCAGAGCGATCAAATATCTAAGTAGCTTCGGCGGTAAGTTTTTGAGAAAGGCAGAAAAAGCAAAAGCACCATTGAGCTCAACCGAACCATATTTATTCTTTATAACTTTCTTGAACAACACTTTCGACTTCAACCGCACTACTCTCGCACTACATACTGTACCTCTGTAGGAAAAGTTGTTCCAGAGTTGTTCCTACAATACCACTACCAAAGATATTATCACGCCACCATGATGCACGAGAACGATCTAGAATTTGTTACGGAGGTAGACGGAAAAGTCATCCCCCCTCCTTCAGCAAAGCCAACTAACAATGTTCTCGCCAACATGAAAGCCGGCGGTGTCGCCGGAGGATCATCACTCAATAATATTAGCGGAAGTAATGCGTCAGGCTACACGCCAGGATCGTCGCTTCCACTGGGTGCAAGTTTTAATCAATCGGCTCATCCAACGGCGTGTCTTTTTCACATTCTATTCAAAGGCATTGCGTTCACGGTTTATATGCTTGGGTCTAGGGCAATGGAAGGTATTATGGTAACTGTCATCTGCATATTACTGCTGGCCGCTGATTTCTGGGTCGTAAAAAACATTACAGGTCGACTACTCGTTGGACTACGATGGTGGAACAAGGTTGATCCTGTAACTGGGCAAACGAGTTGGATCTTTGAGAGTGCTTCCCCCACCTCTCCAGATGGAACGAATTCAACAACAAACTCGTTCGACAGCAAATTCTTTTGGACAATATTGTACGTTACACCTATTCTGTGGGCGTTGTGCTTCATGTCTGCAATACTATGGTTGAGGTTTAATTGTTTCGTGACACTAGCAATTGCATTAGTGCTGAGCTTCTCTAATGTGTATGGCTATTACAAATGTAGTGCCGATCAACGTGCAAAATTGAATGACATGTTCAATGCGGGCGCAGAAATGGGCATGCGAGCCATGATTCGAAATAATGTATTTGGAAGATTAGGAGGAATGTTTTCCGGAGGGAATACACAGCAGCAGGGGACTGCTCCGCAGGTTCATCCTGGAACGTTTGCATAATAGGAGTTATAGTGTATGTTTTGCATTTAACGGCTACGGTCTACGTCTACGGTCTACCTACGATGTTTTTTCTTGTGGGCTTTACCACTCCCCCTTTGGTTTTGGAATCCACCTCCTCGTCCACCACTGCCACCTGCATAGAACCCACTCTTCATTTCGTTCTTGATAGCTGCCTCTCCGTCTCCATCTCCACCTTCATACTTTCCTTTCTTTCGTCTCTTATTTCCATCACGAGTAGCTAATTGTTCTTTTAGCTCCCTTGTTGCCAGTCGCTGAGCTTCATTGACTCGCTCCAACAACATGAGGACCTCTTCCTCGGCAAGTTTGTATTCTGAAAGACGCTGCCCAAGTAAATGTTCCAGCCTTTGATAAACCTCCACATCATATTGAGTTACCATTGCAATCGCTTTTCCACTTCTCCCAGCACGAGCTGTCCTTCCAACCCTATGAATGTAATCCTTGCCATGACCAGGAAGATCAAAGTTGATTACTACATCTACACTTGGAATATCCAGCCCTCGACTTGCTACATCAGTACAAATCAAGATATCTCTTCCTCCGGCCTTGAATTTTG
The DNA here is from genome assembly GCA_036940005.1 of Skeletonema menzelii. Classification (NCBI taxonomy): domain Eukaryota; phylum Bacillariophyta; class Thalassiosirophyceae; order Thalassiosirales; family Thalassiosiraceae; genus Skeletonema; species Skeletonema menzelii. The sequence goes on along the minus strand of JALLBH010000192.1, from coordinate 23,643 downwards.
TCAGTGCTCCGAGACGTTTTGGTTGCGACATTTGACCGTGAAGACAAATGGCTGGAAACCCAAGGTTACGTAACATCAGTGCTAACCGCTGAACATTGTTACATGTGGCACCAAAGACCAAGATTGACTGCCCTGCATGCTCATTGATCAAGTATGTTAGGTAGCAATCCTTGTATTTGGCAGGAATGAACAGATAACTTTGTAACAATTTCTTGGGAGTCTGAAATTTGGTAGACACTTCCACTCGAATAGGATTGACTAAACTTGCTCGTTGAAGCTTTTCAACTTTGCTTGTCATGGTTGCACTGAAAAGCATGGTCCTCCTTCCCTTCTCACTATCTGGGATGACTTCCAAGATCTCGTTGATCTCTTTCTCAAAGTCCATGCTTAGCATTCTGTCAGCTTCGTCCATGACCAAGTACTTCAACTGACGCAAATGAAACCCCTTGGTATTTTCAAGGTGATCTAAAAGCCTTCCTGGAGTTGCAACGACTATGTGGGGATTCCTTGCCAACGCAATTGCTTGAGATGCCATATCTACTCCTCCTACGATGCACACAGACGAAGCACCAATTCCTTGTCCTAAAGCTACCATAACTTCATTGATCTGGAACGCCAACTCTCTTGTTGGAGCGAGGATAACCGCGAAGACTTGTTTTTGTGGCTTTTCCAAAAGATAATTCAAGATAGGAATAGCGAATGATCCAGTCTTGCCCGACCCAGTTTCAGCTAGGCCGATGACATCACGTCCCTCTATTGCAGCAGGGATGGATGCAGCTTGGATTTGAGTTGCATTTTCCCACTTGAGAGATTTGATGGAATCTAAAAGTGACGAGTGAATATTCAGCGAGGCAAAGGATTTTGTCGAAATGATCCCGTCACCTTCATCGGCGTCGCCATCTTCATTTCCGTCATCACTACTTTCCTGTACACTAATTGCTGCAGATGCCTGCTCATCTTGCTCATCAATGGCGTGCTTTTCGTCTTCCTCCTTTCTACGGCGCTTCTTGGAAGAAGAATCTCCCTTCTTGGTGGGTTTCGCCATGGTTGATGGTTGCTTAGTATTCGTACCTACGCTCAATGCGATTGGTGCTTTTGTTCTTCGGGGTTAGCTGACGCGAGGCTGCAGGTTGATTTGCTGGTTGAGAAGAAGGGTTTGCGCATGAGGACAGGCGGGCCCTTTGGAAAGGGAACGGGCGGGCGGGTTGAGTCAGACTTCTCCCTCCCGCGCCACAGAGCCACTTAGGCGAGGAAGAGGCGAGGAGCAGATATCGAGACGACTCAACACAAAGAACACTGGAGGGAGTGGCTCGAATCTTCAACGTTCTTCAACGTAATCAGCATTAGCAGCTGCGCTCTTAATAAGAAGGTCAACATTCTCTTGGTCTAACAGACAAATGAGGCGTTGCATTTGAAATACATTAAAAAAGGTAGCTTTGATTCTGTTTTATTCACAAGATGTACACCCTTTCTGACATCTGTAGACATTGTTGCTGCACTCCCAATGTTTGAAATGTCTCGCGTCCACAGTGGATTTATTCCATGCCCAACAACTCCATGGTACGATGAAAACTTCCTACCAAAATTTGATCCTGGATGCCATTGTAAATTAAACTTCCAAGAAAGTAGATAACTCCCACACCCCAGACTGTCGTCAGAATAACTTGCTTCGGCTCCATGTTTGCATTGGCATAGTCTTTCTTATAAGCTCCATTTTGCTCGGAGACCTTTTGAAACCCCCAGTCTGAATTAGCATGCAGATTGTCTTAAGTTAATGCTACAAATCCAAATGTATATATGCAGTGATAGCAAATAAACTCACCTTGTGGATTCTCTAGAAATGCATCCATATTTCCCTGTGCCTCTTTACGGTCGCAACCGTCCTGAGCCATGTATTTCAGTACCGCTATAATATCATTGGAACGAGACAAGTGAGAATTCTCTTAAATACGATATAAGTAGAAACACGTGAAAGAAACAAACAATTACCTACCTTGGTCATATGTATCTGGGTTGAAAATCCTCGTGAAGAATGGCTTGGGACCAGCCCTGTAAAGACTTCCAATAGGTCCGTATGATGATCCGGCCATTTCTTCTGGATCATCGGTGAACCATTTTTGAGAGGTTTTGTCAAAGCGCGGTGACATGGAGAGGCTGGTCTCTCTTATGACGCTGCTGCTTGATGGAGCAAATGCGGAAGAGCATCCGATCAAGGCAGCGATGAAGACGGAAGAGAGTATTGTTTTAGTCATGGTGTACATAATATAACGATGACAGTGTATTCGTTTTATTCATCCAATGGAGCCATGAGGCCATGATAGCCATGTTCAACAAGAGAGGAGTTGCTCGGAGTTGCTTCTTTTTGCTTGAACTTGTCGGCGGCAAGTTTGGCAAGAAGATACTGTTAGGGTTAACCCTATCCACCAATCAATCAACGAAGAGAGATAAGAGAGAAGATGATCATAGATGAAGATCTATGAAGATATCTACTCCTAGCTATTTCAGACAATACTCAGAAGTGCAATAATCCAAAGCCGAGGCCACAATTGCTCTGAAAATGGCTCCAGATGGAGGAGTATATCCGCTCAAAGGAAAGGCGGCAGCGGGAATAATCCTCGTAGCTACATTATCATGTCTCTCCAGCCTTGCATTTCTCCTCTGGGGCTTGATCATCGAAGGCCCAAACTTCTACAATGGGCAAGAATGCAAAATGACTTATTCTCGCTTCCAATTCTTGCCGCTTCATGTTCCCACCGATCATCCTAATAGATACCGCCTTCTAAAGTTTACAGATGGACGCGATCCGAGACATCAACATTTCTATCCTATATCTGGTTCCTTACTGGAGGGCTATCAAACACAAAACACAAAGAAAAGTAACCGTAACAATATTAATGGGCGGTTACTGGAACTTCACGACAATTGGTGTCTACTTCCCCGCGAGGAAATCGACAAAAATACAAGTCATTCTGAGTGGAGCGATGTACCATATCCTCACAGAGGTCATCCCGTACTATATGTGCCTGGGCATTGGGGGTCGTTTAGCCAATCACGCTCTTTGGGGGCACATGGAACTCGATGGACAGGTCCCTACAATGACGCTAAAACCCATCAAAAGATATTTGAATCATTGCGAAGTGGTAAGGGAATGCATGATGGAACGCAACTGTTCTTCAAATATCATAACAGCACTGACGGTATTGAGGTACTTAAATCTCAGTACCAAGATGACTTTGTGATGGATGTGTTTGCATTGGACTTTGGAGAAGAGGGAGCAGCTCTTCATTCTTCCAAAATATTGAAGCAAGCAGATTTCGTTACAAGAGCTATTGAAACCTTGGTGGAGGGATGTCATCTTGGTGATAGCCAAACGGGCATTACCATAGTTGCTCATTCCTTAGGAGCATTTGCAGTCAGCGCATCGTTGGATATGAATCCACATTTGGCATCGAAGGGCTGGGTTCAGAATGTCATAAATTTGGCGTCACCACTACAAGGAATCCCTTACGCTGTTGATTCCGGAGTGCACAAGTTAGTGCAAAATCTCAATGAAAGAGACAGTAGTACTGCTGCGAAACGGAATGTCGCTACGATTTCTGTGTCGGGGGGTTTACGAGATGAACTGATTCCACCAACATTGAGCGAAGGTCCCTCAGCAAGCTTCCTTGCCAATCTAATGCATGATACGAATGCAACAACTTCCTTCAATTCAAAATTTGGAATGGACCATCGTTGTATTGTGTGGTGCTATGATTTACTCACACAAATTCGTGGAGTCATCTTCGTGCTTACGATGACAACAGATCGTGGTATGAATCCAAGCGAACGTTTGAATATCGTCCGCAGGATATTACACCAAACAAATCATACAACAACATTTAAGGAGGAAGTCAAAACTTTACATGAACGTGCACTCGACGTGAAAGGATACGCTGCATTAGTCTCCATTCAAATCGCAGCTCCCTATTATCTCAATTATTTGCTCAAGCTTTGCATTTTGGTTGGTCTTGCGCACTCGCACCTTCTACGGCCACTGTTTTTACAACATCCAATAAAACAATATGAAAAACAAAAGGGATCGATGTTTAAAGCTGGCCTAGAAGTTTCAATCAGTCTTCTTGCGATTCCTTCCATTGTCACGACATCATCTCTGTTACGGCGGTCAGAGTTTCACTTCTTTGGTTGGAGTTTGAGACAGTGCTACATGCATGAGTGTGAGTTACTGCTAGGAACGACATTTGTGTTGACACAACTTGCGGCACTGGTTTATTTCATCATTGTATATGGTGTGGGTTTTGTCATCGACAAGATTAGCCGCAAGATTTTTTCATCTCAAAGGCAACAACTATCAAGAACGTTTGGAACAATGATGTGTTATATGTCAATGCAAAGCTTGCGGCTTTACCCTATTACATGCTTACCTTTGGCAGTTGGATTATTCGTTTTTGCCGGGGAAACGGATGTGATGTTCGTCAGCACGACAATTGCTCCCATTGTTTTTGTTTCTTTGGTAATACTCGTCCTCCTGAAGTTGATTTTCAAGCCTACTGCAACAAACATCGAAGAAAGGCGAATGACGTTTGCTATTATACTCATTTCACTTATTAAAGCTACGTATGGGAAATTTATCTATGCTGTTGCAATGATGAAGGGAATTCGGGATGACAATAAATGGTACAACAACGAAATGCTAGGCAGCTTTACCTCTTCGTTGCTCCCTGCATTTCTAGCAATCATGGCTGTTGAAACACATGATGCAATGACCCAAAATATGTTGCACTGGAAAAGAAGAACCAAAAGCGATTTTGATGCCGTGGCAGTTATCGGTTTGAACAAAGCGCATAGATTCTTTCTCTTCTCAAACACCTTCCTAGTCACCTGGTACGTGTGGAATGTTTTTGTGAACTACGCAGGTGACGACATCGTGTTGCCGCTTTACTCGATAATAACAGTTGCGATGTCATATTGGAAATGCTATCCTCTCTCCGCGGATGCTATGAACATTTATTCTGCAATTGCTGATGACGACTTATCACTTCACAGCGAATCCAAAGATAAGGATGAATGATTGTTCTCCCAATGGTACAGATAGTATGATGACTACTTTACAACCCAATATCAGTCCATTGATGCTGGTCTTCGTCTTCAAATTCACTGTAGTTCATCAAGAGTTCTTCCCCAGCTTCGATATCTTTTGTTGCATAGTAATCAAATCTACAAGGACCCCATCTTTCCTCTTCATTTTCTATTGAGTAATCCCCACATCGAATGTTAGCCTCTTCTCCATCTTCCCAACCAGCTGTATTCATCAAATTGCTTTCATCGAATGCACAAAAGATTGTTAATCCTGTTCTTATATCGGACTCATTCTCTGTTTCTGGCATTATCTCTTGAATCCAACACCATTCTATGAAGTTACATGCTGTCTCACGTGGCAGAGTTGCCACGAACTTTCGCCATGTCACACCTTCTTTAAAAACACCCACATTCCCAGCGTTTAAGCTCATGACCAGTGATCCTTTCTTTATTCTTTCCGTGGCAAATATTCCTTTACCCTTTTTTCCGGCGTCTTTAATCTCAACACTTGTAACTGTCATCAGAGAAGCACTATTTTCTGGTGTCGGCTGCTGTATTGGCCAGAGGTTGACTTCTTCGGCATATTTGTCACGTAACTCGTTGAACTTTTGCTGTACTTTCTCTATATCTTTCTCAGTTACTGGGACCTGCGTGTCTCCATATAATGTTTCACCACAGTTAAAGAGCTTTTCGAATAAATCGTCTATCGAATAATCCCACCAGGTCGGCAAGTCATTTTCTATGCAAACTTCTTGCTCAGATGCCGATGCGCAATCGGTTGCAATATTATCAATTTCTTCAGCGAAAGCAGCACACCATACAAGGGCCGAGATTATGGACAGTAGTTTCTTCATGCAGTACTCCTAGATACACCATAGAGCGAGATCTCATGATCACGGGTATGTACTTCTCGGTCCATCACCATTCACCATCACAACAACATCATCATAATTGTCTTGAGTCTTTAGCTAGTACTAGCTGGGCTGCGCCCGCTAGCGCTTCGCGATGTGTGTTTTTGCGTTACACCTCACACACGCACACCACACACACACACGCGGAGCACGCACGCAGCTTTATGTTATGATGATCTAGCCTAGAGGTAGATAGTAGATAGGTACGTACCTCTACCTACCTACCTACCTACCTACTTACCTCCGCTCCGACTTCCGACTTCGGATGCCTGTCTGATTCTCAAGTATCGAATCCAAAAATCTCCCAAGCTAAACAAACACTATCGGAGGGCATATCTATCTCTGTATCTTCTTGGATAGCTGGCTAGCATTGGAAATAATAATATGTAGGACGACGAAGGTTGGTGCGATACCTTTTAATCTATCCTAAAGTTAAGTACAAGATGTGCAAAGTTAACTAATACACCCTGTATTACGTCGGCAGAGTGCCTTGACTTTCAATTGGCTATCTCGTCCTCGCAAGTCATTCCACTCCCTCCAGGGTGACGCAGAGTCGCGTTACCCATCTTGGTCCAGTGTACCTCTCTCATTGGCAATTCAGTAAACTGATCAGCAAATGGAGCAGGGTCGTCACCATCATAGATATGCCTCAACATGGCTATATTTGTCTCGTCGACTTGCGAGCAATAAGCCCCAAAGACAACACGAATAGGGGCCGCACTCTCCTCTCCGTCGCTCCGTGCAGGGTCGAAGTAGTTGCTGGGTCTAGTCTGGTGATAACCGAAGTCTCCCATTGCGTAGCCTATATCTTTCAAGTAATGAACACCGACAACCGTGTTCATGTCCTCTGCCAAGATGCTGAGCTCTGAATCTGTGTCCTCTACAGTAATCAACGGGAAGACAATATTCCAACTCTTGTCTTGTGTGGCATAAATATCTGAGTGTGGCTTGGCTTTATCACAGTGTGTCATGCCCATGTAGGATGCGTGGAAGCAGGTGATATTATCGTAACCAAATCTTTCGCCAATCCCTTTTATTGCCAAATCAAATCCAGCATCTCCAAGCCCCTCATAGATACTTTTTCTGGCAGCTTCGTTCCATGCTGCAACAAAGTGCATATTGAATTTGTACTCATCAGCCTTATACTTCTGCGCAAAGAATTCTATCTCCTCAACGCTAGCATTGCTTGTATTTGCCAAGACTCCGGTTTTGTAAGTGGTGAATTGATCTGACTTCAAGCGAAAGCCCTCTTGTTCGGTCAGTAATTTCCTGTATAACTCAATGACTCCAGTCCCCTCGCTGTACTCCAAGAAGCGATCTGAGAAGCCTTTCTCCAACCCTACTATGTATCCATACTTTGGGCTCAGCGCCTTGCCATTGTGAGCCCATGTCATCGGGAGTGCTACTCCTGGCTCCAATGGGTTATTCTCTAAGTCTTGAATTTCGGCAATCTCATATTTGTCAGAAACATCGAGCCAATTGTCGGGGTAGAAGCCATCAGGAACACCGATTGGATGACGGAAGTAGCCAGATCGAGCGTAGGCATCAGTTTCCACAAATTCATCCCAGGCATCATCCCATAGAGAACCATAGTCGATTAGGATCTCTTCATCCTCCTTTATTTCTCTCAGTGCAACATACTCAAATGCTAGCTTTCCAGACTTCTCCATTACATCAATAGGATGGTCTTTGAGCCAGGCATTATGATTCCTTGATTCGAATTTATCATCGTAGATATCTTCTTTCTGACGATTGTAAGCCCAGTCAAACAATCGTGCCGTCTTGGAACCCGCCGTAGGCCACCTGATTTGAACATTTGCATCCTCTTCGCCGCCGTGATTAATAAAATTTGCCATGGGTGCCGTTGGCACGAATAGCATTGGAGATTTTGGATGACCGTATGCATAATTCAATAAAAGCTCCTCTGCAATCACAGTCGATTTGTCCACCGTATCCCGTTCATGCTCTGCATCAGGATCAGATTTGTAGATTCTGAAATCATCTCGTCGCAAGGCAATCAATGGACTAGTCAGGACGATCTCTCCTTGAGCAATACCAGTTGTTGCGAAGAGTGCCCGACCAGCGTCTTCGGTGGTGTTACCAATCCACAATTTTCCTGATGAAAGGCATACTCCGTTGTCGTACAGCCATTCTAAAGGTTTGACGTTCCAGCCATCCGGTTTGTCATCGTCATCCTCCTCCTCGTTGTCGTACTCTTCTTCATCGCCCTCTTCATCTTCAGGATGGTGATCATTCGGTCTGTATTCAATATAAGGTTTCTCATCTGATGCTAATGTTGATGAATCAACCCCCATTCCAACTTTCAACCTCTCTCTCTTTGCTTTTTCAGTGGGTAATTCTCTTGGACATTGAGTTTTTTCTTGCGTTTCCATTAGATCCCAATCTCTTGAAATATCATCCGCAAATCCGGTCACTGCACGCTTTTTCTTACCCTGGATGTCACGAAGCTGTTTATTTCTCTTCGTGATGTGTTCATGAAACTTTGGACCATAATCTAAGAAGAGCTCCATCCCTTTCTCCACATCAATATACGCTGTATAAAGCATATTATGGTGCGGAGTGAACGCACCAGCTCCTGCATCCCACGGTGCTTTTAGCCCCTCATAATCTACACGACTACTTTCATAACTTCGATCAATATTGACAAAATCACCATCGTGATTGGCCAAACTTGCTAGGCCTGGAGAGAAGGCATTAATTCGTGTAGAAGGTTCGAAATCATCGTCATTCTGAGTTTCCTCATCGTAATCATCCATGAAGAACTCAATTCCATCAGCAAGCTGTAAACCAGGATCCATTTTCGGTAACCCTGGCTGAACTGTTGGAAATGGTTGATTATTCCACAAATTTACAAGTGCCCCCAAATGCTTGGGCCACACGTATCCGAGCCATGAGGGACAAAGCTGTTGTCCCCTGAAAGGTAGAGCCTTGTAGTCATCCGCAATTGGAATGGCGATATCAGTCCATAACGGCGGGTCATTTGGATTATAACCCGGGTAAGTGCCCCCAATATAATTATTTAGGGGTGTGTTGGCAGGAATGCTAGTTCCACTAAAGAGCCCAAGTCCAGCAAATGGCAATGACGATGGAGCTAGATAGAGCCCACATTGACCAGGTGGTAGTACTTCGCCACTTCTCTCGTCGTTGTCGTCATCGCTACTCCTTGCTTCTACAGACAAGTTTTGGAGCACCAGATAGAGGAAGAAGAGAACCAATCTCATGCTTGCGCGGAAGATTTGATTGAGATGGTGGAAGTAAAGTGAAATGAAATTGATAATATTATTCGGTAATAAGATGATGGTATGTTGGTATTACATCATAACTATATATTACATACTTATTCAAAAAATTCGGAAGAGAGATTATTGAAGATGCTTGGAATTCGTACGAAATTCGTACCATACTATCTGAATCTAGAGAGAGCAAAGCGCCATGTTGCAGAAAATATGTACTTAGCGAAAATCTTCTTCGTCGTTCACCGGCGTGTCTGCTGAGTGTAACCAAGAGATGATGGTGTAACAACAACATGGCAAGGGCAAGCAATGGGCATTAACATCTCTTCTACTTCTCTAAGTAGATATCGTGAAAAAGACGAGGATCCAGATTGTAGAGACAGATGCCACCATAACATATAATAGAGTCGTATCCGAAAGAATCAGAGTGAATGAACATTATTTAAATAGTCGGTCAGGATCAACAACTGTCGTGAGCTAGCAGGCGAGAGGGAATGATCACAACTTTCTGTCATCAATTGGGATATTTGAGGTCGTCAGTTCCAGCAGTACCACCAATCCTGAGGAGAACACCATCAGTGGTTGCTGACACCCATAAATTGTTTTCCTCCAAAAATAGAAGTATCATGCCGCCCACTGATAATGAAGATGAACCTCAAGTCAAGGAAAGCGTGATCCGATTGATGACGCGTCTTGCGATGCAATATAATGCTGTCAATCTTTCTCAGGGCTTCCCAAATGAACCACCACCTAGAAAAGTCAAATTGGCTTTGGCACAAGCTGTCTTATCTGGAAAGGATGAAGGGTTGCTACAATATAATCATTGTGATATTACGGAGCAAGAGTTGACAGATTCTCTAATGAATTTGTTGACCAAGTCTTCAGAAGACATTGTGAGTGATGAATTAAATCAATACTCGCCACCGATGGGGCGAGCAGATGCACGAAAGGCAGTATCAAACTATTATTCCAGATTATACCATTATAAGGTGTCAGAAGATGACATTACTCTTACATTAGGTGCAACTGAGGCCGTCGCAACAGCATTAAGGACAGTTGGTAGGCCAGGAGACAAAGTGGTGATCTTTGAACCATTTCACGAGCTGTATAGTTCTCAGTGCGAGATATTCTATTTAGATCCAGTGTATGTGACATTAAAACCGAACAAAGAAAGCAATGAATGGGATTATCATACAGATGAATTGAAAGATGCAATTAAAGGAGCCAAGGCAATCATTCTGAACACACCTCACAATCCGACGGGGAAATGTTTCGACTGGAATGAACTGAAGCAAGTTGTTGATCTTTGTTTGCAAGAAGAGGATTGCTACATCATTACGGATGAGATCTATGAACATATGACTTATCCTGATGACAATGGCACTCCGCGAAAGCATTTACTCATTCCGGAAGTGTTTCCACAAGCAGCTCATCGAACATTGGTATGCAACTCACTGGGCAAAAGTGCGTCGGCTACTGGCTGGCGGCTGGGATGGTGTTTGCATCCGCCCGCTTTATCTTCTTTGTATAGAGGTGTACACGATCAGTTGGTAGCCATGGCACCTCATCCTATGCAATATGCGTCGTTGGCTTACTTGAATCTCCCAACTGAGTACTTCAGAGAAACGCTGTCATCGCGGTATATCAATCGCATACGAAAGCTAGCAAATGCGTTGAAGAGTATAGGATTTGGCGTCATTCTACCAGAGGGATCTTATTACTTATTTGTAGACTTTGAAAATGTGAACGAATTGAAAGGTCTGTCACCGACAGATGCGGCAATGTATCTCCTTGAAAAACTAGGTGTTGCGTCAGTGCCCGGGGATAACTTTTATGGGAAATCAGAAGAAGGGAAGAAGTATCTTCGCTTCGCTGCATGTAGATCCAATACGGACATCGATAATGCCATCGTGCGGTTGAAAGAAAAGCTGCATCCTGTGATGACTTGAACTGATGACTTAGTTTTAACTTATTAGTAATAACAAATGTACAACTTAAGATAGTTAAGATCTCCCCACTGATCCATTTCTTCCATCTGTTATATCACCTTTGTTCTCTGGACATTAAATATTCCACCCCCTGATCGACTTCTTTTGTATGTTAAATAACCTCGTGCTCTGCAACCTTTTCTTCGACAGGTGCGGGATTCTCAACAAACTCGCCAGTTGAATCCTTTGGAGCAGGAAGTTCCTGGGCCATTTCGTTCGCTCCACATGAGTACCACCAGCTGGGGTGAAAGATAGGGATTCCATTTTTCAGCATGTCGACGACAATCTTCCAACCATAAATGATGGCACTAAAACCAATCAGCAAGGAAACGATTGGATCGATATACCATGCGTGTGGTGCTTTGTCAATAATTGCTGTTGTGAGGAGCAGCGATGCTGATAAACATGTCCCAATCAAGGAGCATATACCATCTTTGTAAAGCGATGACGAATCCAACTTTTGTGCGTATTGGAATTTGATAATTGTTAATGATCCAAAGACTATGATTGAGACGAAGGATATTATGAACAAAAGGTCAAGGTCTTGGTCTTTGTCGTGATCCAGCAAATCGAATATACCAATGGCGAACACAAATGTGCCAAGTAATCCAATTACCAACGAAATGGCAACGCTTGCTCGTTCCTCACGCTTTTGCAACTTGGCAAGCATTTCTTGATCGGCTCCGGTAGGGCAGTAGAATCGCCATAGCACCACCGCTGATGAAATGAAATCCACGAAATTCTCAAGGCCAAATGCCAGGATTAGAGTTGAATCAGTCTTCGCATATCCAACAACACCCCCGATGGCCGCAATGATTGTAATTACGAGACTAATCCATGACATCCAAAAAGCATCCCTTGCATCGGGCTGATGCCACCACCTTCCTAGAAACGGCATATTGTTAGTGATTATAATTGGGCACTCTCTGCAGCTAGAGTGCGCTTGATGAACCGCTGTAGGAAGTATGTACAATAAGTATCGTACCCAGGATTTTACTTGTAGAACAATGCGACGACCCTGCTGTTGTTTCTCAGATTTTTGCCAGAGCTAGCAGCTAGCAGCTACATAGCGCGCTGTTGCTGTGACAAGCTGTAACTTCTTCGAACTGTGTGTCAGCATCGTTATTGGCACGTCTGGCCTCAACCTCAAACTCCGATGGTTTCGTGTTTGTGTGGTCACCATGTTGAGCATTGCATTCCTACTTATTGCATTCAGTAGCCTCCAATAAACACTACGAGCAATATCTTCTTATCACACACTTTGATCATCATCTCAGTTGCAAAAGCTTTGAGCAGAAAATTATTGTCATCGCAATCTATCAAAAGTTCAATATATCATGGCCACCTCTTTATCTCAAACTCCGCCCCACCCCTCCTCCACACTTGTGAACATCTCTGACGATGCCGACCTCCGTCTTATCCGTGTCCTAGCCCCGGCTACATCCTCGCCTTCCAACTTTGAAGCGGAATGCACCACCGCTATTCAGGGTGGAGATGCGGCCAAATTACTCCGTAGTGTCATTTCAAACGGTGCTGTTGCCGGGTTGCTCAACGATGAATTTTCATTTGACGAGGCTGTGAGTGCCTTTAGTCTGTTGACGGTGTATTTGGACCGAGTGGACGATGCAAGCGTAGAGAAGGAACTATGTGCTGCGTTGGCAGATTCGGTGGGTAAGATCGAAGTTACCGGTGATGATGAGACTGCGTTGGTCAAGAGAGAGAAACAATCGGGCATGATTGCGGCCTTGTTCAATCTTCGAAGTGATGCTGTCGAGAAGGTTCGACTACTTGCACAAATTATTGATTTGGCCGATGCGACTGCCTTGATTCAGGGACAAGATAGGGGGGTGTCGCCATTGGCTGACATGTTGGATGTGGCTACGTTAAAGGCGTCGTTGGCGCTATGGGGTAGTGATACACCGGACGAAGAATTAAGGGGATTGTACCAAGCTATTGTAAGAGGGATGGATAGAGTGCTTGCAATCTTGTCCAAAGACACTTCTGGAGATAAGACAAAGTTGAAGAAGGTCAAGGCAGCGAATGAATGCAAGCAAAAATATATTCTGTTCATTCTAGCAACATACACAGAAGAGGTGAGTGTTTGTCATAGTCGTGTTGAGATATGCACAGTCTGCTTTGACTTTATTTGCGACGCATCTATCATTATACAACGATTTAACAACCTGTTACATTATGCTCTTTGCTTGTAAAGTCGCAGCTAGATAGCGCAGCCGAAAAGTATGCAGAGGAAGCTTCTATCGGCGCCATCCGCGACCCAGTTAACCTTTTTTCCTCGCAAAGAAAACTCACCAGTCTCCCAGCAGTAGCGGCTCTTCAGAAATCAAAACCTGCGCTCCATGATTTACTCAAAATCTTCATGGATGGTAAGTTGCAAGATTATCGTGACTTTACATCGATGCCGGATAAGAACTCTGTGTTTGCAACCTTCAATCTAGACGAGAGTGAATGCGCGAAAAATATGTGTTTGTTGAGTTTGGTTTCTCTTGCAGCTGAGCACGAAGAGATTCCGTATAGTGTTATCGCATCCACTTTGGATATAAAGGATGATGAGGTAGAACAATGGGTTATTACTGGGGTCAGTTCAGGATTGATGGAGGCCAAGATGGACCAACTTCGTAAGGTTGTTCTCGTGGAAAGATGCGTGGTTAGACAATTCGGCAGCAACGAGTGGGCAGCACTGAAGGTCCGATTGGATGCTTGGAAGACAAACGTAAAGGGCGTGCTTGATGCCTTAAAACACAGTGGCAATCTCAGTGTCCAGTGAAAGCAAGATGATAGGTAGATAAATAATGTTGCCAAAAAATACATTTTCAAGTACTGAAATATCCTTGGCTACCTTTTGTAAATGTGAATGTACGCACATTTCAGGTCGTTCAGCTGGTATATTATATGACAGCTTTTAGGCTCGTTCTGCGGCAGAGCGATTATTAAAGATGAAAAAGAAAGTTAAAGAAAGTAGCTCTGACTCGTGACTGGTTAGAGGTAAGAACTCGTGACATGTCGAATGTATGGTACCCAAGAGCAAAATAACACGAGAATTTCGAAGCATCATTTCAGCAGCAACAAGCAACGATGTCACTCAGTAATAAGCGCCCCTCGGCGGCATCCACTACCGACCAACGACGTGAAGCATGGCCTTGTCTCATTTATCGACTTCAGTCCCATCGCGGGTGGGAGGTGTTTTCCCCAACTGATGGTGAAAATGGGAACGGCAATGCCAGTGCTGGCAAGAAAGCTTCTGCTTCCAAGAAGAGCAGTCAAAAAACTCAGTCTATGGGCGAGGAACTCACAATAGCACCACGAAAAGGGAGCATTGAAGTGCGCAAGATGCGTCTTCGAGTCAAATTGTTTGAGCAAGATCAGCCGAGAGACAGCACCGCAAGCACCAGCGACGCCACGCAAAATCCGAACAAGGAAGGACAAAATGAGGAGCACGGGAACAGTAATCCAGATTTTGTAGGATCCGATGGCTGGAATAACAATGCGTTGGTTGTGCGACGCAAAGATTCTCTTCTGGTAACAACACGACGAGGAATGGGTGCTCTTGTGTTTCGTTTCAAGTCGTTGCAGTCTTGCGTCGAATTTTGTGATAGATTGGTGTACCTCAATCAAGATTACTTCATGTCATCACTGTCGTCTAAAATCAATCACAATGATGGTTCATTTGCTCAACACAAGCAGTTGCAGAACGGGATGGATCAAAGGGAGTTGTATGTGGATGAAATGCGAGCTAACAAGAGGCGTAAGGCTGACATGATTGGGGATCAGTTACTATTGAATTCAAGTTCACCGTATCCGAAAGCAGCTTCTGTTCATGAAGAATATGGACCAGATGAAATGGCAAGCTCAGAGACGACACATGATGACAATGACGCAGTTGCGAAACAATACCGGCGTAAGGATGAACTCTTGTCATACATCGTCAAGCTTGCTCACGATGAAGATTTTCGGGGTTTCGTGGAGGAGTTGGAACGTGGATTAGAGGCTGTAGATGGCAATGCTGGGGTCTTCGATTCGTTGCAATCCTCAGCAGTGGATCTTTAGGAGCACGGTATATTGGATATTATGTAAGGAACAATTTATAATCATTGCACATCTGTACTCGAAATCTTCAGAAGAATCAATATCCCTGCCTTCATCAGTAATTTTCAAAATGATTCTTTAACTAACAAATTACACTGGAGACAAATAGAAACGTCTCCTACTCTATCTAAATTGCTCCGTGAGCAAGCATTGCATCAGCTACACGCAAAAATCCAACCATACTACCACCTGCAAACAAATCGCCACGGGCATTGAATTCTGTTGCTGCACTCTTCACATCATTGTAGATGCGGTGCACCTCTTCCTCCAATGTGTTGTCGGTTAAGTCATGCTTGTGAGCATGGACAATATTCACTCCTGTTAGCGTAACAATGTGGGGTGCATACATAACTCCTCTACTCTTGAGCGCTTGACGGGCGTCGAGTGTAACATTTTTGTGTCCTGCTTCAATTACACCCATGCATCCATTGTCTGCCAATCGAGTCACTGCGTCAGCATTAATCGTTTTGATTGGTCCACAGCCGAAACACAAGTCGCAAGAAATATCGAATATATTACTGGGTTCGTTGAATTTGGCAGTAGTACTAGAAATGACGTATCGACCAAGCATGGCACCTCGTTCCAACTTAATATTGGAGATAGTTCTCAATTTACTTCCGTCAATACCACTGGGCTCATAAACATGTCCAGATTCGTCAGAGAATGTGAGTGGAATAGCTCCATACTCCAAAAGTTTTGCGGCAATGGCCCGTGCTGTTTTGCCTGAGCCAATGATGAGGCATCTCTTCCCCATGAGAGATTGGTTAATATCTTTCAACATCTCTTTTGCAAAGAGTACAGCTGCTTTGCCAGGTACCTATGACGGATAGGTGATTGGTGAAAACAATGTTTGAGAGAACGCACACATGCGATGAACAAGCAACTAAACACACTCTTGAGTATCTTTTGCATCTGTCTTACCTCAGAACTCTTCTTGTTCATAAAGGGTACATTGCCGCTCGTAAACTTGGAATTAATTCTCTTGTACTGACCAAGCAAATAACCCATCTCCTTCTCCGCCACACCCATTCCCATCGTTGGATCATCAATATCTGGCCCAACATATTTTGCGAGTTCTGTCATGTAACTCTGGCAAAATCTCTGAACCTCAGCCTCACTCTTATCGAAGGGATTGAAATCACTCCCTCCGACGGAACTCCCGACATCATAGCCTGTCAATCCATTAGAAAAGACGTTATCAAACCCCAACGCCTTGATCAATCCTGCATTCACGTGAGGACCCAAGTGAAGAGGTCCCTGGTACGGCCCCAGTGAACTCGAGTACTGGATCCTAAACCCCCTGTTCAAACGGACGACACCCAAATCATCCATCCACGCAACACGAAATTGAATAAATCGTTCTGGCTCCATCAATTGCTTGGCCACAAATGCATATCGTGGATTACGATCAAAGAGCGGACTGAGGCACTCCATCGTACTGGCGATGGAATCAATGTATTCTGCGTCGTGAGAATCACGTCGATGGGCCTCAGCAATGAGGAGCTTGGATGCCTCCATTCCGGACTTGAAGCGGACATCGCCCTGTCGACGAAAGAGAGGCTTGTTGCGCCATGCTGTGGGAAGTTTCATGGTTTGATGTACACCTTCTTCATGTGTCACGAGGTGCTTTTTGGGTTGGTTGGATGACATAAATCGTGTCGCCACGGCGGCTTGCTGTTGCTGGACATGCCGGGCAGCGATGGCCCGGTATGCAGCCGAGTAGGATGGACGTAATATCATGGTTAGTGGCTGGCGGCGAAGTAGTGGTATGGTTGGGCCGCTATGCGCTACTTTTATGTCGGATTGATTGTCGGCACCGGCACAGGCACAGTACAGTGTTCGGAAGTTGCTTGGAAGTTGTTTTCAAATCTTTTTACAGGGTAGATCTACGTCGGAATCGTCCAAAGAGCACAAAAGAAAGATATGTACTTGACGTCACACGCATCCTGCCTACAATACTTCTAATTCTGTATGTGATGGCATTCACCAGGAAGAATGAGAGGCAGACTAATACTATCGCTATCGACATCAAATTATGTGAAGAACGCTCAACAGCGGCGGCAATTTTCAAGTCGAGTCAGAAACGATGCAATCCAGACTTTATTTCGTCATCTTGAGTTGAACTATGGCAACTTATCCTCCCTGATAGATACGGGCAGTGCAGCTGAAACAATTGTAGCAGACGATGGAATCGTACATACAAATCATTTGAGACGTTTATTTGAACATGATGCTACGGCCCTTCATGTTCGTAATTTTTACAACGCAGAAAGTGCAAAGCAGTTAGGCGAAGAGCTTATCCAAGAGTCATTGCATAGAGGTGGAAAAAATTGGAAAGTCAGCACCTCACGTGGATTAGAAAGCAGTGATGTTGGTACTCTTGGAGAACATTCTCCATATAATGTAGCAGTGGCTCGTCAGCGTGAATCAATTTCTTCGTCGCACAAAGATGGAGACAGTAAAGCTGTAGTATCACCGATTGATGAGTATTTTGAGGGGGTACAAAGAGAGTTTCAATCTCGTAGAAGAAAAGGAATGGGTTATCAACTATGGCCTCTTGACAAGCTTCGTCTTGAATTAGATGAAGCATGGCTGTTTGGGGCTGGATTGGCAAGAGAGAACAAGGATCTGCGTCGAGCATTTGGAGGAGGTCTGCCACGCATCATGAGAGGTCCTACGCGTTGGAAAGGATTTATTCATGTAGATGACTTAGGTCCATTAGACTCTAGCAGAGGACTCTTCTCTGCCAATATCTATTTAACAGTACCAGACGCAAACAAACATGCAGACGCTGGTGCTTTGTACATTTGGCCGTTGGGTGTGCGATCAAGATTAGATTGGTACCGAAATGCAATTACGCTATCAAGTCTGTCTGCTCAGGACCCTGAGAGCCAGCTCATTTTACGGAAGGCGCTTGGAACTCCCAACGTGATTCGTCCAAAACCTGGGGATCTTGTGTTACTGTGTGCGCAACGACCTCATTGTGCAGTTGGGTTTAGTGATGGGGTCAGAGTGTCATTGCAGAGCTTTTTGCAGTATGAAAGTGATAAGAGGTTGCTAATTGACTGCTAAACACTTTTAGTGAAAGATTGATACTAGTAAAGTACACTTTCAGTTTTCAGTGTGAAAATTTCACACCTCATTTCACATCTATCTGCAGCATGACCATGACAGATAGCATACTTGAGGATTTCACGATGGACGCCTATGCTCTAATGAAAGAGAGCGCATGTAGACTGTGCGGTAGGATCCCAAACGTAGACGCAGATATTGTCCTTGCGGAGGATGGCTTCTCTTACGACAGGAAATGCATGCTCGCATACATTGAGATGACAAAGGTTGACCACGAGGACAGTATTATTTCTCCAGTGACCAAAGAAAGTATTGGAATCACTCTCATCGCGCCTAAGCCAATTAAATGTCTGATTAAGAAGATATGTGTTGGTGAAAGTAGTGATTTGTGTGGATCGCAGAGAGGGGATGGAATGAGTGAAGTAGAAGAGGCGGCTAAGTTGAGTGATGGTGATTTGCTGGCACGTAAAGGGTACGGCATTTATTTTGGATGTAGCAATTTTACGAAGAATGAAAGCTTAGGATTTGAATTGCTAGTAGAAGCAGCAAGCGTAGGAGGATCTGGTAAGTGTTGTTTGTGACCGTATGTTTTTTTGGGTGTCTCAGTGTAGCATGTTGCCTGACGGTAATAAAACTAGCTTTTGCAGCTTACAAATTGGGTAGCATGTATTTTGCGGGTGTTCATGGATTTAGAGTTGATTTCAAGAGAGCGAAAAAATGGTTGACGTTGGCCAAAGATCGCAGTGGTTCGCTGGGTCCTGTGGAAGTAGCGAATATTGAGAGCTACTTAATGCAGTTGCACAGAGAGTGAATATGTAAGAGATATAGCTAAAGCATTTTACACTTCTACACGTTTTCCATTGGGGTGCTTGTTTACGCTGATTCCCCGAAAGGCAGAGATGATTCCCGTCGTGATGATTCTCTATGCAGACTT
The DNA here is from genome assembly GCA_036940005.1 of Skeletonema menzelii. NCBI lineage: Eukaryota > Bacillariophyta > Thalassiosirophyceae > Thalassiosirales > Thalassiosiraceae > Skeletonema > Skeletonema menzelii. The sequence continues at coordinate 4,304 of JALLBH010000192.1, read as the reverse complement.
TGCAACTTGTTCAAAACCAAATTATACACAGCAGTATCACAATCACCATCCCCTGGCAATGAAGTCTTTTCTGTCAAAACAGGCTGCTGGTATGCCTCGTCACTAAAGTTTCGAGTTTCCTTTTGGAGGGCGTCAATCTTCACTGCGCGTTCGAGACTCAGCTTTGTACTTGGTTTGACGTAGCGATCATCAATGAAGCTACTGAAGAAAACTGTCAAAAACGGTAACGGGGTCAGTAAAATAATTTGAAAAACGCCTTTTCGGATCAGTGTGTAACCGATGAAAGTAAGCTGGCTGATCATCAGAGCAAACAATGTTTTCGATATTGCCTGAGGGAACATTGAACCACCCGAGTCGTACGTTGGTGTGTAGACGTAGAGAGACTGCTTCTTGTAAACTATCTGCGCAAAGAAAAAGTAAGCTGCCCCCACTGGAAGGATAAATGGTGTGATGCAAGCGTACGTAAAGCAGATAATGATCGCAAGAAATTGGGTCGGGTACTCCCATCCATAATAGATCGGCTGCTTCCTGTGGACTTCATCAAGCTCCCGTTGGGTCAATCTTTTCCTGTTGAAACAAGAATTCAAGAAGGTCATTCTACTCAACGCACCGAAGCGTAAGAGGACAATCGGCAACCCAGCCAATGTTTTTGTGAGCAATAGGGAAATGAAATATCCAGCAAGTTTTGGTAGTGTGTTGCCCAGAATGAAGAGCAAATGCTGCGGATGGTCAATGATTGCGCCGAGAGACGTCCACAGTGCACCAGCTGTAACTGTGATGTAAATATTTGCCAATTGGTAGTAAAAATAACGACCAACTATGGAGCTTTCTACCCCCGAAAATGTCTTTCGTTTCTCATAGTGTGTTGCGATGGCATCGAATACGAACGGAAGCAGACAAATGAGGGAAAGGAGAACGACAACGGGCAAGTATCCATTGATCAGTGCTTTGTATGCTCCATTGTGAACAGTCGCGATCCATTCCATCCCAGGAATTCGAGCGACATTGTCCACCTTCGCCCAAGCTTGGATCAACGTAAGTGGGATAGACCACAACAGTAAACCCAGCGATAAGAAAATGTTTGCTACAAATTCTCTGGTCGCACCAATGTCTTTGTCGATTGACGCGTTCTTCCATTTCAGATCTCTAGGTTCGGGGGCAATACAAACGTCGATAGGGTCGTGGTTGTATGTCAGTGGCACCGAAGTTGCTACCGTCACAGGTGTAAGAGTCTTGAAGGTAACGAAACCAGTGGAAGACATGGATGGACATGTGATACTATCAACAACAACATCAGTACTGTTCCGCACTTCGTCTAGACCAGCAGCCAAAAAGTCAACCCCTCCACGCCACAACAAAGTCCTCAGCCACCGATAAGCCTTAGATCGACGCCGAGTAGATGAGTCACAAGGGCTACATGACCGCGCAGTATCCAAATCACCCGAGTCACATGCAATGCCATTCGTTCCCAGATGATCTTCTTGGACTAGTGCGGATTTGGACTTTTTATGTCCATCTATTCGAAATGATCCATATGTGCCAGTGTTGTCACGAGCAAGAATTTCACGATTAGCGGGCTCGTCCTCGTCTAATAGCACTTCAAATTCTTCTCGCAAGCCTTCAGCGGCAATCTTTGCATTTTGTTTTGCCCATACGAGAGTGTCAGTGTACCATTCCATAGCAGATCCCTTCCGTATGTCGCCCCCTCCTTGTGCAATGCGAAGCTTTTCCTTCTGTAACTTTTGCATTTGCAAGTTACATTGCGCCAAATCTTTAATATAGTAAGCAATGGAATCGACCAGTTTTCCTTTAGCTGGTAACTCATCATAAAAGCCAGGGAAATTGTTCTCGAAGGAGTTATCATCGTTACGACCACGACCGCTGCGACAAGAGTCATAGAAGCAACAGCACGCCAAGCAAAGGGCATCGACAGGGGTGCTTTCGATACCCAAACAGTAGAATCGTGGTCGCCCAGAGATGTGAGTAGGCCGGATCCCCGTGACATTGTAATAGGCTAGACTCTTTTCAAGTCGTCTGGTGACACGTAATCGACGTGCAGAGAGATTGTCAAGGTCTGGAACATTCATTGCTATACAGGCACTGTGGACTTGGCCTGGGAAGATGTCATTGAAGTAATTGAATAGGGCAGTGTTGGACCTGAGAGAATTTGGAATCTTCTCCACTAGTAATGAGTATCGACGTTGGTTCAAGGAAGTCAATCTAACTTGGAGTCTTTGTGAGAGAGGCGATGCGGTAGTATCCCCATCATTATTGTCAGATGGGACAGCATCTTTCGCATTCTCGTAATATTCGTCCTCGACAGTAAGGGATGTGTTCTGTTTCTTGGCAGCGGGGGCATCATATCCCTTACTCCATGGGAAAGATCGTCCCCTTGTAGCAAGAGGTGAAGATGGTTCCGTTGTAGCAAGAGGTGTTACTAGGTCCTCCTCCTCCTCACTTACTTGTCTACTTCCACCAATCATCTCGCCCTCTTCGTCTCCACCTAAAAATTCCATTCGTAACTTTACATAATGAATCATCTCCTTCCTTACACAGAACCAACAGTACAGTGTGAAAGCGTAACAAAAGAAAGTAGGTACCCACACCCTCCCCTTATCGTTCTGTAAAATATTTGCCATACTGAAATGATAAAAGCCAGTTTGTCCTCCACCCCCAGTGGCATAGACAGGACATAGGATGATAAATGCCCAGACGGTGGAGACAGCCGTGATTTGAAAACACATGCGGATATACCGCAAAAAGAAGTAGGCATCAAGTCCAGCCAGGTCACGAAAGGTGGACCACGGTGCCGAGTAGATGGGGTAGAACCATTCTAGGAGAGATCCCCAGGGATACTTTTTGTTGCTGTCTGATTTAATGCAGGAATGTTGTAACTCTTCGAGACATCCCGATCTCATTTCGTCATCAAGTGCCGCAGTCGACATGCACGAAATGTCTTCATCAATGATGTTATTGCCGTCATCCATCGCGCTGTACCCCAACTCCTCATTTTGTTGACGAATGTGAACGGCCGAAACTGCACTCCCGGACGCATGCGATTGACTCAAGGAAGCAAACTGAGATTCCAACTTGGTCGTGTCCGTATTGCACCTCCGTCTCTGTGCATGAACAATCCGCTGGCTGTACACGCTGGGGATCAATCGTCGTAATACTTCATAAAGCCCCAATAAAATGACACATACGATGGCATTGAACATGAGCGTTGCCAGGACGTTATCAGGATTGACATCTTCAATGGGCACGAGTTGGCCCTCGCCCATTTGATCGACGGTGGTGTTCCGAAGCAGGTTGTCGAACCAGCTGAATGTATTTGCTGTGCTATAGTAATTATCTTCGAGTAGGTTGTCATCATCTGTGAGCCAGGACGACCTGTAGTCGTATGCAGCAGTATTATCGTCTGTTTTGTTAGCGAAGTAATCGTCCTCTGTGTAGAGAGAGTGGTAGTCATCTTCTAATACGACTACATCGTCGTTCACTGCATTATCGTAGTCGTCGCCCATGTTAATTCGGCTCGCCTGGAAAGCATCTACTTCTTCTTACTAGTTTGAAATTAATCAATTGTCTTGATGCAGAATTTAGGATAATTATTCACACATACACTGTAATAAGTATGTGGATATTGACTGATTTGAATGGTAGGCTGAATTTTAGTGCGTTAGTTCGGGTTTGCTGGTCAACTGAAAGTCAGGTGCTTTATTTTTTCATGGGAACAAGTCACACCGTGGGTGGAGTCCAAGCCGATTCAACGCTCAACGGTCGAAAGTTGTGTGGAACACACTCATCTAAGAGTCGTACCATCCAGACTCCATCTCCTCTCATCATCTCAATCTCCATCTCCAACTCCACAGAAGAGATCATGCTCATGAGGACGACTACCACGTATGTTATTCTGTTTTTTCAACCATTGTTGCAAAATCTACAGAGGAATTCGTAGGAAGAAAATACCATAACAACATATCACAGAAAATCCTGTGATATGTTGCTCAATCTGGTGGTATCTGGGGCTCATTTTGCAACTCAAGTTGCAAAAATGGTTGCAAAAATCGCTGACTTTTTGCAACTTTGCAACCGGAGTGTAACAGTGGAAGTCACAAAATAACCATGACAAAAACACCTCCTACTACCACCACCTAACCTACCAAAGGCAGAAAAACGCTGGCCGCATCATCAAAGCGAAATGATCTGTCTCATGAGTAGATTAGTCAGTGCAGTCCGCCGGCTGTAGCAACTGCTGCAGTCGCAGTAGCTACCCTGCCGATGACACAAAAAATGCATCGCCGCTA
>JALLBH010000191.1:0-34471 GCA_036940005.1 Skeletonema menzelii | reverse complement strand
TCCGAGCTGCTGATTTCATTCGAGGGCCCTCTGCACCCTGCACCTCTCGCATCTTTGGGGTCGATCCATTTTTTTGTTTTGATTTTAGCGACGCGTGACTCAAGAGAGCTTGAGTCACGAGTTGAAAAAAACTGAAAAAATGAAACAGCAGCTACCGTACGATAGAAAAGTAACGACCGGTATGCACCATGACCATGAAGAACGGCCACCACCAACCGTTACGAGTGTCAAATCTGCACAGAGCAGCAGCTCAACCAGCATCAGACAATGATTCGCTCTCGACAGCCAGCTATGACGGTTCAAATTCACGACGGAAACGTCGCTCTCGCAAATCATCATCTGTCCAAGCGACCCGGCGTGCCTTTGGCAGTTCAATATTAATGAATGGGATATTTCAGAAATTACTACTACTGCTGATTGCCGTCGTTATATTCGACATTGTCTATTTTTGGGATGCCTTTGGAGATGATGTGGACAGTCAGGGTCCAGAGGCGGGGATACACAAATTGCATGATAAAAATCGGATTGAGAATGCGCTACAGTCAATTTCGTCCAAGCTGCATGCTATCAATGAGGCAAAAGGAGCATCAAACAATATTGATGGGGGCAGTAGTAATGAACTGATGTTGAATGAGAATAAAATTATCGAATTGGAACACGAAGTCGAAATTTGGAAGGGTAGATACGAAATGGCCGTGCGGCAACAAAAAATTGATGGGCACGATGAATCCTATGTCAGTGGCGTTGAGAATGAGTTATTATCACTTCATGATCCAATGAATGCATTAAATGCAATCAGTAACAATTATGAAGATGCGCAAATGGAACATGAACTTAGTATTGTGGAGCTACAAGAAGAAAAGAAGCACCGGGCCAAGAATTTGGAAAGATACGGAGTGGATGAGCACATTGTGAAGATTCTGACAGCTGCCAACGTCGAGATCGATGAGGAGTTAGCAGAGCAGCTTCCAACATGGGATGATATTGTTTCAATGTATGGTGATAAGCCGGTAATACATGGTTTAGAAACCTGCCAGACATATCGAGATACTGTCAAGCCAGAAGATCGGATGCTTGGACCAGCTGGAATGTTCAATACGGGCACCAATTTACTCTTTGAATTGATGAAAGTTAATTGCGACATTAAGGAGGCACGGAATGCTCCTAGTGTGGACCCCTCACTACCAATCAGGTACAGAGAGCCAAGACGCAATGGTATGCGTTGGCAAGCCCCATGGGGCAAGGTAAGAATTTGCAAAACATTTGATACAAGAAACAACTCGTTATTCGGTCACTAAACTCTAATTCATGACCTTGACAACCTTATAGCATAACCCGCCGTCAACACACCGAGACAAAAATGTTGCAAAAGCATGGGGAAAAGGCGTCAAACAATTAGATTTCTTCCCAGTGGTATTAATCAAGGATCCCTATTCTTGGATGGGATCTCAGTGTCGACACAAATATGCTTCATTTTGGGGTCACGATGAGCAGCATTGTCCCAACCTGATAAGATGGAGAGTTACTGATAGGGATGATACGGCATTTGTAAGAGTAAAGTATGCTTTAGAATGGAAACAATACGAATCATTGCTGGATATGTGGAACAAATGGTATGAAGAATGGGAAGAGCAGACCTTTCCACACATGACTACTCGTTTTGAAGATTTGTTATTTCATGGAGAAGAAGTAACAAAAATTGCGTGTGATTGTGTCGGAGGAGAATTCACAAAAAATTTCCGATATGTAGAGGAGAGCGCCAAGCGTACTGTGGGCGTTCACAAGGGTGCCAACGGATTGGTGAAAGCGATGCTGCAATATGGCGATCCCTCAAAGCGACTGACTGGCTTTACGGATCGAGACCGACGTTATGCAAGCAAGAACATGGATACTGACTTGATGAAAAAGTATGCCTACGTTCCTCCTATTTTACCATCATCATAGCAATAATTTAGGCATGAAGAACTAGGTATTGTAGGAGCAATATTACAAATTACAAATTCGTGTAAAACTCTTCATAACACCATACAAACAAATATTAGATTCCAATTTTATATCTCTTACATCTTAGTTTAGTTGAAGTTCACTTCAATGGGTGACGATTCTTCCGATTATTTCTTATTATAATGGAACTTCTCATTTACTTACATGCCTTGTAGTCTTTTCCAGTGACTTGCATTGCAATACCCGTAACTGGCGATATAATGGTAGTTGGCTCATCACAAAGACCTGTTTGTTCTTCATCATGAACTGTCACCTCAAGTTTTTGAAACCTGTTACATTTCGTTGGAAACAGCTCAATCTTCTCTTTCTTGATATGGGCATCTAATTGTAAGATCCATCTCGCAAAGAAGACGGCACCAACGAATTGAGCAGTGGGGCGCCAGAACCATACAGTCTCGGGCGTGCGCAGGCCTAACACTTCACTGAAACCCCAGATTGCTCCAGCACCGCCAAACACTTGAAGAATGAGGTCGGCAGTAAAGATGTGTAGCATATGGATGATATTTTCCGTTTGTTTGCCCATGGTTGGAATGTCTCTCTATCTCTCTCTACTATTTACTCGCAAAACTTCTTGAAGATCAAATAATGATGAGCTCACCTGCATGCATGGTCCACAGGGTTGTCTATCTACTATGAAGTATTTAGAGATATTGAGAGCGACATGTAGCGCGTATCAGATGGGGATCTGGAATGGATCATGGATCATCATTTTTGAACACATCGAGAATCCAGCGAAGGAGAAAATGACAAAGTCGAAAGTCCCCAAGTCGACGTATTTCTCTGTAGGAAAACGTCGAGGCGCCAGATAGACCACTTAACAGTACTGGTTCCAACGTAACTAAGCCCCTTCAATCCCTCAATGTCCACCCTCCCCAATCCAACAGACCGCATGTAGCATGAAGTAGACAAACCATTCGGCAGCGATAGAAACTAGAGATCATACAATACCTACTTACTTCCATTAGCATCATCGCAGAGAAGAGTGAGCATCGAACTTATTTGGTGTATTTGAATAGCATTCGAGAAGATTCGAGATCCATTCAGCCGGAGTGAAGAGTGAAGATTTCCAGAGCTTTTGAAGTCATTTACTGCGAGTGATTTCAACGACGGGAAATCAGTTATGGGTTTCCAGGTCCATGGTAATTCCACTTCTTTCTCCAAGAAGAAAGTAAGTCTGAAGGTGATGGCATAAAATAGGAGTATGATGCGTAGACATACTGTACCACTACGAATGTACTCATTAGAGTACTAATATGTGGTACGTGTGAATTGGTACAAAAACAATGGGTCGACAAATCCAAAATCATCATCTTCTATCGCAACAACTTCCATCATCTTCCTCCCCCGAGAGGCGTTGGGCTGCGCCATAGTGCCGGAATATCTACGCCACCACTCTCAGTCTAAGTGTAACGAAACAACGCAACAACCAGTCGATAGGAGACGCTAATATTGATATTATCCGATAGTTGAACGAGAAAGAGTAGAGCAACACCGCAAATAAGTAAGCAGCATATATCAGCTGATAGAAAAAGGATTCTCAAACGGCTCTTTCCATCAACATTGACAATTTATCCAGTAGAACAATCCAGTCACCATGACATCCGCACTCCTCCGCATCGCCTCTCGCAAACTGCGTCCATCTTCATCAGCAGTAGCAGTCACCTCCAAGACGATCCTTCCCGCCTTCTTCTCCAGCGCACCCCAAAAGAGCGAATCGTTCCTCTCTGCCTCCTCCTCTCTCTATGTGGAATCCATGCTCGAACAATACGAGGCTGATCCAACTAGCGTCCCGGAAAGCTGGCAAGTGTACTTCAAATCACTCGACAGTGACAACAACGCTGCCGCTACCACCGCTGCTACAGAAGTAATTGACGATGGCTACTTCAACCAACCCACCATTGTCCTATCCAACAAAAAAATTGCCCCCTCTGCCCAACTATCCACCTCCCTCCCCTCCGACTCACTCGGCGTGGCGCATCTCATCCGTGCCTACCAAGTCAACGGCCATCGCTCGGCCAATCTAGACCCACTAGGTCTACATACCAATGAATCCTTCCCCTTCCGTCCTGGCAATGTCCGATCACTCAATGATGCCGATGACAACATGTATGAAGCACTTACTGTCAAATTCCATGGCTTTGACCCTGAACGTGATTTAGACCGTGAATTAAATTTCAAGGGGGTACATACCGGTGGCAATAAGGGGTTCCTCGAAGATTTAACCAGTATGCCCGGTCGTGTCACTCTACGCAAGGTATTGGAACGTCTTCAACAGACCTATTGTGGGACATTGGGAGTGGAATATATGCACATTGGGAGTACAGAGCAGTGCAATTGGATACGTGAACGGATTGAAAATCCCAATTTTCTCAAGGTAGATGATGAAAAGAAGGTACATATATTTGAACGATTGTGTTTTGCGGATACATTTGAAAACTTTTTGGCCAATAAGTTTAATACTACGAAACGATTTGGATTGGATGGTGGTGAGGCAATTGTTCCCGCGTTAAAGGATGCGATTGATCGTGCAAGTGAGTTGGGTGCTCATTCGTTTATTATTGGGATGCCTCATAGAGGACGGTTGAATGTGTTGGCGAATGTGATGAGAAAGCCCATGACAACGTTGTTTGCCGAGTTTCAGGGGACTCATTATGATGAGAAGTTGTTTACGAAGAGTGGGGAGGATTGGGGTAGTGCTGGGGATGTCAAGGTGCGTCGATAGTTTGGGTGTTTGTTACGTTTGTTTTGGCATGTATCGAAGTTTGTTGATTTGTTTTTTATTTCTTGGTGTGTTGTGCTAACAAAACAAATTGTCTCTTTTCTTCAGTACCATCTTGGATCAAGCATGGACCGTACCTATCCCGATGGACGAAAGATTCATTTAAGTCTCGTTGCCAACCCATCGCACTTGGAATGTGTCAACCCAGTTGTCCTCGGTAAGGCCCGTGCGAAGCAGTTCTACTGTGGAAATACCGAAGAGGATGTCCGTAACGTTGTGCCAATTCTTCTACATGGAGATGCCGCCTTTGCTGGACAGGGAGTAGTGTATGAAACAATGCAATTGGCAGGTGTCGACGACTTTAGTGTTGGGGGGACAATTCACGTTATTGTGAATAATCAAATTGGATTCACTACGAATCCTATCAATAGTCGATCAACTCCCTACGCGTCTGATCTTGGAAAGGCATTCAACTGTCCAATCTTTCACTGCAATGGTGACGATCCTGTCGTTGTGTCTCGTGCCCTTGAGACTGCAATTGAATGGAGGCATGAGTGGGGAACTGATGTAGTGATTGATATGATCTGCTACCGTCGCAATGGTCACAATGAGTTAGATCAGCCTATGTTTACACAACCGAAGTTGTACAAGGCCATTACCAGGCACAAGTCAACATTAGACATATACGAAAATAGACTAATTGAGGAAGGTGTCATGACCAAGGAGGATGCAAAAGAAATCCGTGACTTTACACTTCAAAGCTACGAATCCGACCTGCAGGCGAGTAAAACGTATGTTCCCAAGCCAGAGGATTGGTTGAGTTCGCGTTGGACAGGCTTCAAAAGCCCAAGGCAGCACAGCCGCATCCGTCCCACGGGTGTTGATGTTGATGTCTTGCGTTTTATTGGTAAGAAGGCTGGAGAAGTTCCAGAGGGATTCAAATTGCACAGGCAAATGAACAAAATTTTCAAGGCTCGTCAAAAGATGGCTGAGGAGGGGACTGAGATTGATTGGGGCCTTGCGGAGGCCATGGCATTTGGATCACTGCTGCTGGAAGGAAACCATGTCCGTCTGACTGGACAAGATGTCCAACGTGGTACGTTCAGTCACCGTCATGCCGTGGTGAAAGATCAAGATACCGAAGAGGAATACACCCCACTCAACTCATTGGCGAAAATTCTCAGCATGTCAGCACCTGTTGAAGAGTTAAAGCTCCCCAACACTCAGGCTCAATTGACTGTGCGTAATTCCATCCTTTCCGAATTTGCCGTCCTTGGATTTGAACACGGTTACAGTCTAGAGAACCCCAACGCACTCATTCTTTGGGAGGCTCAGTTTGGAGATTTCGTCAACGGAGCTCAGGTGATGTTGGATCAATTCATTGCCGCCGGTGAGGACAAGTGGTTGCGTCAAAGCGGACTTGTCATGCTCCTTCCCCATGGATATGATGGGCAGGGTGCCGAGCACTCCTCCTGTCGTGTTGAAAGATACCTTCAAATGATGGAAGAGGATCCTCATCACATCCCCAAGATGGCAAGAGATGAACGTAACCAAATCCAAAAGGCAAACTGGCAGATCGTGAATTGTTCTACCCCAGCGAATTATTTCCACTGCTTGAGGAGGCAAATTCATCGTGACTTCCGTAAGCCATTGATCGTTGTATCTCCCAAGAATTTGTTGAGGAATAAATTGTGCGTTTCATCCCTTGATGATATGAGTACTGGAACTATATTTCATCGAACTTTTGATGAGGCTGATGAGGAAATCAGTAACAATCCCAACCAAGTTAAGACCTTGGTGTTCTGTACAGGACAAATTTACTACGAACTCCTTACCGAACGTCAAAAGCTTGACCGTAAAGATGTCGCCATTGTCCGTCTGGAACAAATCGCCCCCTTTGCATTTGACAAGGTCGCCAAATACTGCGCCAAATATGACAACGCCGAGGTCGTGTGGGCACAACAAGAACCAAAGAACATGGGAGCGTATTCCTATGTCAATCCACGTGTGATGACTGCTACGCGAGAATTGAACAAGGACGAGAAGCGACCAAGGTACGTAGGCCGCCGAGTAAGTTCGGCTCCTGCCACTGGAATGGGCAAGATTCATAAGAAAGAATACGATGATATTATGGATGGAGTGTTCGGAAAGTAAGACATCAATGCTGTGGTCTGGAAAGAGTTGTACAAACCGTCCTGATTTATGTTTATTCTAGTTCGCCAGAGAGGGTAATGTAGTGAAAATATCAATTAGACTATGAGTGAAATGTTGTGTGTGCGCGTGTGGGTAGTTTGCGGTGTGTGCAGGAAACGTCGTATATAGCGCGTCGACGGTGCCTCAAAACTCAAGAGTGTCATCGCCAATAAGCCAGTCATCAGCATCCATTGGCAGATCGTCCAAGATCCCGAAATCATCTTCATTTTCTCCCTCAGGGACAGGGACCATGCCGATTTGATTGGAAGGGTTGCTGAGATACTGACCAAACTCCGGTGCTGATTGATGCCTGCTCACCATAGAAGAAGATGCCACGGGTTCAGGAACAAAGGGTATCGGATCAATTGAAGCCGTTGGATCAACTCCTCCAATCATATCGTTCACCTCTCCATCACTGGGAGTCAAAAAGTCATCTGGTGTTTGAAGAAGTACTGACACAGGTGTAGGCATGGGGATGTCATCATATGTACTCGATGCAGCGCTAAGATGTTGCTGCTGTGGCTGAGGAGGAAAGCTTGCTGACATTACTGGAGCGGGCATAGCTGACATTACCGGTTCTGGCTCAAAGTGTTGCGGATGATGTTGCGGATGATGGTACTGAACAGAAGGCGCTGGGATGATTGGCAATACATCTTGCAGGAGGATAGAAGCTGCAGCGTGCCCTGCAGTTTGTGCAGCTTCAGGAGTCATTGCAGCGAGATTCGTATCCGATCCTGACGAGGTTCCACCTATAGTCATATCATCAAGACTTCGCTTCAGAGAGCCCGTCGAATCATTTCTGCTCATGTTCTTGGTGGAAGTTTCGCCATCGTTATTATCCTTTTCGTATCCGCCTAATGACTCAAAGCATGGTCGTCGACCTAATTTCTTCATCTTTGGCGGGTTGACATACTTTCCAGCTACCGGAGGAACGCGCTGTTTGATCTTACCTAGCTTGTGATCAATAATATACATATTGGCAGCAACGTGTCGTTCCTTTGATACCTCAAGTTCCCCGACCTCGTCGACATTCTTTCCAACGTTACGTTCTGCACACCTTTTCAACCTTTCTTGGTTTTTCAATGCCCATCCCAAAAATTTCATCCTTTGTTCCTCCGTTAATATACTCATTAGGCTCTCTTCCGATTCGTCTTCACTCTTCAATCCTACTGCTTCATGTTGAGGAACAACATCCTCAATCTCGTCATTTTGTCGTGTCAACTCCATCATCCCACCAATGACATCATGTACCGAATGTATCACATTCGAAGTAGACCTCGCAGTATGACGATGCACCCACAAGTTCACATTTTGCAACACAAGACGCTGCGCCGTGCGAATCTTATCCTCTTGATCATAAGACAATCCAATTTCATGACAGAGTAACGGCCATAACACTCTTCCTCCTCCACCACCACCCTTGTTGTCACTTTGTTTCCCTCCCACAGCTGTCATAGAAGGAGTCACACGGTACAATCCTCCATGTAACAACCGTTCCCCAATACGTGCCGCACTAAGACGCTCACTCTGTGCACGGCCACCACGGAAGAAATCGTCATTTTGTAATGTAAGCCAGAGTAGAAAGGGTGTGAGTGATGGTAGCAATGGACCTAGAATGGGAGACCCTGACGCAGATAAGGCTGCAGCTGCTGGATTTGGAGTGGCAGATGTGATTGGTTGCTTGTGTGTCAGAATGAGTGATTTGAGTTGTTGTTGGAAGAAGGTATTTACTACCTGAAACGAGGGTTGTGTTCGTGAAAGTGATGTTGTCAAGGTAATATTGGCACTTCGAAGTGATTCTTGTAATGATACCCATTGTTGCTGATGTTGCGGTCGTGGAGCAGAAATCTTGGGTACCACATTATGTTTCACTCCCGATGATGACTTTGTAGCAACGATGCTCCTTCTTCCACGACTTGTATCATTCATGTCAACATCACCACTACCACTACCACCACCAGCAGCAGTGGTGCCATTCAACAGTTCCAAAGTCTTCAATACCTTACTCTTCCTCATCCCAGCTACAACCTTAACACCCTCCAAAGCATGAAGCACCCTCCCCGAATCCATTTTCGTGTTCAAGTTGTGTACATTATACTCCAGTTCTTCCAGGTACTGCTTCCTCCTTCGACGGGATGCACGTGCTGATTCACGATTGCGTTCCAGACGTTTTTGACGTTTGTCAACCACTGGTGCAGCAGCAGTAGCGACTTCTTTGATGGCAGTGCTAGTGCCAATATCAGCATCATCGGAGGATGCAGCAGCATCAAAGCCAAGAGAAAGGTTGCTAACACCAGCAGTAGCAGCAGATGCAGACAAAGCCCCATTATCAGCCCCAGTCCCAGAAACTATTGGATCCACAACACCCATATGAAGATGATCGGCAGGAGAAAGTGGCGTCGGAGATTGCGACGTACTCGACGTATCATGACTTGCCCAGCTTCCAATAGAATCCTTCCGAGGACTGTTGTCCCGATAATCACCAAAATTGACAGGTTCAAACGATTCTTGTGGATTGGTAGTATCATTATTAGTTTGTTTGTGCTGTTGTTCTCCTACTGCCCATTGGATGCTATTGGAACGTCGCCGTTGCTCTTTTTTAGGTGGTTCATCACAGGATGTCCCATCTTGCCTCATCTCCATTTCTTCATCATCATCATCGTCGCCGTTGTTGGTTTGTTCTTCTTCCTCAGGCTGGTATGGTGGCGATGCCGACGGCGAGGCCAATGGAGATGGAACGAGAGATGTCATGGGAGTCGTTGATGTAAATGGAGCCTTTCGTGAGTCCGAAGAAGCCTTTTTACTATCCATTGGATTGGGAGCTGCTTGTGTTAAGGTTTTATTGCTATAATTGACTGCAGAGGACGGCGATGAACCCATGATAGGGTTTGGAACTCCACCAGATATTGGATTGGGCACCCCCGAGGGTGTTGTGCCCGCACTTCCCACCGCCGCCGCCGCCGCCGATGATGATAACGTCGTGCCTCCTGTCGGTGCTGCAGAATCCGATGGAAGAAATTCGATTTCGTTCGAAGAGCTGCCTGCCAAAGGGTTGGCTACACGCCCTGTGGAAGGAAATTGGTGTTGCTCCATAATCATACTTCGTCAGCCGCAGGAGAGCGTTACTTCCAAATTCAACCGCAGCACCGCTTTATCTACGTCAAAATTAACGTTTGAATCCTACTTGTTCATATCTTCAACTTCATCATGTTCTTGCACCAAAATTTGAGCTATTCACGGAGAAGAACGCTTTACTTTAGGAATGGAAATGGAAGCGTGCAGATTGAGCCAAGTGCGTGTTTTCTGCAAATCCTGGGTTTTCGCGTTCTCCACTTTATACAATGTTAGGTACCTTATTTTACATATTCTAAAATAATCATTGACACTTATATACATATGTAGGAAGGACCCATGGGTAAATAGGTATGTATCCCTGAAGATGTCCATGATCCGTCTTCCCTTGACAGCATGCGAGTCAAGCAAGGAGTAGATTGCAGGCAGTAACCCCCTAAGGTACAGCTAGTATAAAATCCCATGAAATGATGAGAAGAAATTGACTGGTAAATTTAGGTGCTGTGTATCCAAAGCAATGTCAGTTGTCTTGTTTTCTGTATGCTTGTTCACATGTGTACGAAAAGGTGATCAAAACCTCTCATAGTACAACTCATAGTACAACATCTGGGGAAATAGTGGCCGTGCCTCTGAACAAAATCAAAAATTACAAGACCCCATTCACAAAACTCAACTTTCTTTGCATTCGAGATTGCAACAGAATTTAGATCTTTAGAGAGGGAATGTCCATGCAAAGAACATTCTATCCAGGTTTGCCCTGATTCTATCTATCAAGTATCAATAAAAAAATTCATATACATTGGCTAATATTACTCTATGACTCTATTGATGAACATAATACTTCTCAAAAGTATCGTACTTCAAAACTGTTTGTGGCAGAGAACTAAATCTGCCAGGGCTCAAAATTGTTCGTAAGCCAGAAACTCAACATGGGATGGACTTTTCATGTACATAGATGGTGCAGAAGTAAGGATTGCCCACGCACCCCCGCTTGGTCACCCCATACAAATTCTTCCTTGAAAATGTGAACACATATAATGTACAAGAAGTTCACGCACCCTTGCTGGTAACCTGTACCAACTGTACAGAGGGCCTCTTGCTTTTCATACCCGGAATGTTACCTTTCCCGGGTATGAAGCCTTTCACGCCCCGTTTCAAAGATTCTACACGCTCCGCAATCGGATCATACTTGATATGGTGAAAGGAGACATTCCGCTTCTCTCGGATCTTGCGTACTTCACGGACGGTCTTAGCAATCTCCAATCGAGAATATCCTTCCTCAAGTAACATCTCTTCTCGAACCTGTGACGGTATGGCGAGCTCCCGCTTCGATCTTCGCGCATTACATTGATATGATTCATATGTCTCAAGATCAATCTTGATGGTTTCGTCGGGGGAGTAATTCCAGCCGAGGCCAACTGGAGGCCCTTTCGATGTGGCAGGGTTATCCGAGAGGATTCGGTTGTACTCACGTATTTCAACAACGTCAAATGAGATCCTCCTTGTGGGGCTAGTTGATTCTACATCACTTGATGGTTCTTCTCGTGAGAATGGAGACATAGCTTTAATTAAGAATATGGTCAACGGCGTAGTGGCGGTGTATTATGATGCGTCACTCCGGGATTTGAGTAGGATCGCCGCCCTCCTAACAATAGTTTACAATCTTCTAATTAATAGAAATATAATGAAGCAGAAGGGTCGACATAAACGCGGCGAGGCAAATTTGAATGAAGTGAGTAAAGATGCCTTATGTATGCGCAAAAGATACACCGCCGTCCCCGCCGACAACAAAAAGACCGTCGGATAGGCCTAATTAAATATCCATCAGCGGGCCTCTCTTTCTTCGAGAAATTCAGCCGCAACAGAGTATATCGTTGTCCAACTATGGCATGCGCCCGTTACTCACCTCGGCTGCTTGCCCTCGCTGTCAATGTTGATGAGTCTGGATCCTCGCTGATAAGTTCTTACTACAGCTCTACTTTTTTTTCTTTTGCCGACATCGCATTTGTTCCGGCGGTGTTCCGTGTGTGAGATGTGGCTAAATCCGATTAGAGGCACGTGTTCCGATGATGCCGAAGAGAGAATCGGAACAGAATCGGAACTCTTCCGAAAGTTCCGTTTTAGTGCTCAGAAGAGGGAAGCTGATCCCGAACGTCACTCCTGGCTCAGGGGGCAGCCCTTTCTTTTCCCCTTTTCTACTAGCTAAATAACGATAATCTAAGCACAGTATTTGGGGGAATCCCCTCTCAACTAAACACGTTTTCTCCAATTAAGGGGATAACCTCAACACAGTTAAGGATCTGGTTCTGGATTTCTGATAACCTACATACCTAGCTACCTATTTGTACAAGTATGCGTTTTCTCCAAACAAGGGAATAACCTCACTCCAAGCTAGTTAGTTAAACCTGGTACCTGCATAGGTACATAAAGGTATGGTACCACATAGGAGTACCTTTGTGCATTTTGCATCCAGCAACTTCAACGTTCTTTGTACCTACTCCTACATAGGAGTACTAAAAGTACATAGGTACCGTAACTAACGTGCGTACAGAAATAACCTAAACCCCCACTTACTAAATACTACTCCTAAAAACTACTTACTTAAGTATGCACTGAAGTTGTCTCCATCCATTATCTGTATGCCCTTGATGATACTTACATACCATTGCCACTGATCTCTCTGACAATGGCAACCACCATAATGTCAACTCAGATGCGGCTAGCTGGCGCTGTTAGAAGGGCAACCGCTTCGTATGTGAAATTCAATGGTGGAAATGCGACAATTTACAAATCGACGTATTGTTCATTGACACATCAGCCGAACAATACGCATGCAGCCGTCAACCAAGATGATGATATAATATTGCGACACAAATCCAGTAGACAGCAGTATGCGTGGTTCTCTGATGCAGCTTCGTCGCCGGGAATTCCACCAGTTGATGTGACGGTAACCAAGACGAGTTCTTCTTCGGACTCTGAAATCCCTGCTCACTTCAAACAACAGCAACACGCATCCGTAGAAACCGAAAATTCATCTGATGTCGAAAAAGAAGACTCTGCGCTCTCATCAACGCCAAAGCTATCTAAATCACAAGACCAAATAACCGAAGAAGAAATCCTCGAACTTCAGGCGGAACTTCGCACCCATCATCGACATGCAGCTTACTCCGCAGCGCTTGAAACTGCCACGGATCTTCTCGATCGATGTACATCTCACTTTGGTAGGATGCATCCAGCAACTGCCTCAGCGTATAACAACGTTGGATTAATGAATAAGTTGCTTGGAAATTATGGAGAGGCGAAGGGTGCCTTTCATGAGTCATTGAAGATTTATGAAGAGGTAAGAATATTATATGATAGGTGTTTTGAAAGGCTGTTATTTTTTCGTCTTCTTGCTCATGCTTCAATCGTTCTCTCGCACAGATTGTTGGAAAGGATCATAGTTCCTATGCTGCTCCTCTAAGTAACTTGGGTATGTTAGAACGAAGTAGAGTGCTGGAAAGTGAGGCAGAGGAGGGCGAAGACGACAATTATGCTTCTGCACAAAACGATGACGAAACAAACATAGATTTACAAACACTTCGCGACAGCAACACTCCCGAACAAAAGGCAAAGTTATCTGCTCTTGAACGGATGCAACTCAATGAATCTGCAATTGAATACTTTGACGAGGCATATCGAATTCGTCTTTCCGAGTTGGGAGTTAATCATCCACACACCATTCAGAGTCGTACTCAATTAGGGTCAGCCATTGCAGCGGCGGTCATAGCCGAAAGGAAGGGCAGAATCGGTGGTTTGATCGAGGGAGAATTGCGAAAGTTAAAACAGAGCAAAGAAATGAAAGATCCGAAGGAGATGGAGGCATACATACCTGAGGCTATTGCAAAGGCTGCTAAGTCTACATCTTCTTCCAGATTAACCCAAAGGAGATGGGATGCAGCAGAGGAACACCTCCGAGGAGCGTTGCATACAGCAGTTGAGAATCCGAGAGGAGAAAGTGTGGCTGCATTGGTGTATATTCCTCTGGGTAATAATACGAAAGGTGGCAATACATATCAGGGGAGTGGGGGGACTGGATTGACTCTTCCTCCAAAGAAAGACCGAAGCTTGTCGAAAAAGGAACGTAAAATGGCAGAGAAAGAACGAAAGCGTGAAAAGAGACGTGCAAATGCCATTGCAATGCAACAGAGCACCGCTGGTGGTGGGAGTATGCTCAGTGGTAGTACAACTGACGGGAAGTTTGTCGCCATCCAAGGGTCCGCCAGCAAGGTCACCACGCTTTCGGCGGCCACGGCAGCTCAAAACTTAGCTGTGTTTCTCAAACATTACTCTGATTGGGTGAGATTGAGCTTGCTGGACGCCAATAATAAAGACCCGTCAGAAAATGTGAAGCTCAATCGAATTATTCAAGAAGCAAGACATTTATATGAAGCAGCATTGCACGTAAGATCTCAAATTCTTGACTCTCATCATCCAGAAGTTGTTGCTTCAAAGTTTAGCCTGGCTGAGTTACTAGATTCTCCCGACACAACATCGATTGGATTAGAGAAGGAAGTTGCAATTGACAGTGAGAGAGCCAATGAGCTGAGGGAAGAGATTCTAACTGCTTACAATGTCGAAGAGCGAGAAGAGGATAAAGTCAACGCCATTTAATTTAAGGTCTTAATCCTTTTTGGAATCACTAAAATTTTCCTGACTGCTTCTCATTCCTGCTCCTGCTACTTCAGCTATCACATCACTATCCCTAGGTTCTACAATTCCTAATGTTTCTCTTGCATCTGCCATGATGAAAACACTGCCACATATCACGAGCATTTCATTGTTTTCTGTCGCCAATTTTAAAGCTTTTTGGACTTGTGTTGACACCGATGAAATATCTCTTCCATCACCATTCAGATCACCTTCTTGAGGTGTCTCGTAGTGAGAATCAGCTAGTCTTGAATTAGCCTCGAGAATTGATGATATGGATGCAGCACGAGGATGAGAAGCTTCCACCAGGTGAAGCTTGTTCGGATCAGACACGTAGTCGAGAAGTATATTGGTGCAGTATTTCAGATCTTTGTCTGCTGACATACCTACAACGATTCTTTGCTTTGCAGTAGGGTAGTTAGCTCGAAGTTTGGCAATAAGGTAATCAATTGCTTGTGGGTTGTGTGCCACATCCAAGATAACTCTGACACTCTTTCCATCGACCTGAATGTCCATTTCTTCGAACCGACAAGGTGGTCGTATCTTTACACCTTCCTCTATTGTTTCTGGTAAGATAACCTTTGCTGTTTTGCCTTTCTCGGCCATTCTTTCTGCCAAATGAAACTGGAGCAGTATTAATCCAGCTTTAGATATACGTGAGTTCTCCGCATCATAATCCTCAAACGTCTCGTGTCCTTCAATCATCACTTGATCAGCTTCCACGCCCAATAAATCTTCATATTGATATATTTGAGATGCTTTCTTTTCTTCAGCACACTGTTTCAGAGTCTCAAAAGGGACATTATTACCAACCAGAACAGGGCGACCTTCTTTGATGATGCCCCCCTTTTCTAAAGCGATTAGCTCAACAGTATCCCCTAATATCCGAGTATGTTCCAATCCAATACTTGTAATTATTGACAAAGCGGGATGCTTAATTACGTTGGTAGCATCCAACCTTCCACCCAATCCAGTTTCCAACACTACTACCTCCACTCCCTCCTGTGCAAATGCACGGAACGCCAACGCGGTAGTGACTTCAAAAAACGTTGCAGGAATGTCCTGCTCTTCACATATATCATATATTTCTTTCAGGTACTTCTCCACTTGTGCTTCCGAGAGTGGCTCTCCGTTGATTTGAATTCGTTCACGAAAGGAAGATATATGAGGGGAAACAAACAAACCAACCTTGTAATCCGCAAGGCGAAGAGTGTTGGCTGTCTTTAGAGCGACTGAGCCCTTCCCATTGGAGCCAGCAATATGTATCACTGAAACGTCTGGCTGGTCCATAGGACTTCCTATTGCTTTGTGCAGTTTGTCCATGTTTTCTAACCCTAATTTGACTGGATTGTATAGATTTGTCATGTATAGTTTTCGCACTAGCTTTTCATAATTGCTCCATTCGCGTTGTTCTTTGATGCCATTTGCTGACTCGATTTCAGCCATGTTACTACTGGCACCGATGCTGCTACTGCTTCGTATAGTGCTTCGTATAGTGCTTCGCATAGTGCTAGGTGATAGAGAAGCAGATGGCCGGAGGAAGTGTTGCGTTTTGCTATTGAGAGTAGCACGACGTGTAAGCCTCCCACCTGATACGAAGGTTCGAACAAAAGCGCTGCGAAAAATTGTTGTGCCTCTTGTTCCATACGAAGCCATTGCAATGCTGCTATCAGCGAAGAGATTTGATTGGAAAGCGAAGGAATGAACAGCTAAGCACAGTAGGATTAAGGGTAGCGACGATGATGGGGGCATGGTACAACGCAACTACTATTGACATTGTACATCAAAGAGAAGAGGAAATGGGCGGTGGCGAGAGTACAATAGAGGCGAGAGGCGGGGCGGAAATTCCCTAAAACAAAGGACTGTAAAATGGTCATCGAAGCTGATAGCGCATTGCATACGATAGCAAGTTGCAAGCAGGTAGAACTAATTACTTTACTGTGAAACCACCATACCTCTCTCTCTAGAGAGAGAGAGGTAGACGGGGGTATGTATCATCTCTTCTACTTTATTCATTACTTACATCCGACAAAACGTCCGACAACTGGCAGATAGGAAATAGTTCCATAAAATGTTCGACGCACAACCAAAGCCAATGCATTTCCCATTCCTTTCAAGATGCTATCCGTGCAAACAAATTCACGAACAATGTCCAGCACAACTGGTGGAGGAGGGCTGGCATTATCTATAACAGGCTTTGATTCCAGTGGAGGCCCATATACTACAACTTTTCCTGTGTTATTGCCAATAATTCCAAACAGGTCACCAATGTTCCCATTTCCAGATTGGCCAAGTGTTTCAAAGGAATGACCTCCCCAGATCCCACCCCTGAGAGCTGATGTATATCCAAAAAGATTCATTTGATTGATTGCAACCGTACCATAATTCAGCGTGGATAGTACTTTTTGTAACGCTTCGCGATCGTACGATCCCTTTGACTTCGGAGTATAAACAGAGCAAGATAGACTGCCAAAGATATTTCCTTTATCATTGAGATATGGAACAACAACATTGGCGAGATACATTTCATTCTCATCTTCTGACTGGAGCTCAATAATGGAGAGCGTAGGACCAAACGCTTCAACCAAGAGTGGTTGAGCATTGAAACCCTCTTCACCAGGTGTGCCGCATTCTATTACCACCACCTGATCATCCTCACTTACTTTCGTATCCTCAGAGACAGATGGAGCTTCAATTTTTGTACATTTTGAACCGAACTGTTTGCAGGCATCCACCAGAGACCTGTTCTTCTCTACACTTCCAGGGTAGTAGCAAGGAGTGGTGGGTTGTCTCTTCAATTCTTCCATCAGCTTCTCTCTGAAGAGATCTTTTTGCTTCCAATGTTTGGCCAAAACGACAACTTGAGGTGAAAGACAGTTCGAACCACAGTTTGCTTTCTTACCCGCCACAATCATTCGAGCAACATGTACTAATTCTAACTCTGTGAAGTCACCATTATCGATTATTTGTGGTGTTGCGCAGCCCAATTCAGATGTGACCATTGATTGTACTTTAGCAGACGAAAACGCAGGGTTGGCCTTTTGCAAGATATCTTCTACTGCCTTGGCAGTGCCAAATGATCCAGTGATATGAACATGCTTCACCGATGGGTGAGAGAGTAACATCTTTGTGACTTCAACGCTAACATCTTCGCATTGGCTGAAGTATCCTCGTTTGATAAGCGGATCCAATATCATAGCATACGGAGCAGCTAACCAAGCACGTAGTGGGTGGTGTTTCAGAATGACAGGACGTCGATGGCGAAGTACATTATCGAAGACGTCAATGATTGTGAGAAAGCTTTGGTTTCCAGCACCAAGAACCACGGCAACCTTTCCTGCTTCACTGCTGGATTTTTCATTGTCCTTTTCTTTAATTTTCATGTTGGCAGAGGAAGAGGTCCAAACTTCAAATGTATTCCCAGGTAGTGTGGACGAAACATTGACTGGGCCGTACACTAAATCATCACCAACACTACGCTTCTTTGACAAAAGTTCTGGTTCCTTTACTCCTGTGTCTTTGCCAAGTTTGTACTCAGTTGCATCGATAAAAGTTCGTAGATAATCGGTCAAAGCGGTGGACATGACGAGCTTACCCGCTGCCACGGAGTTAGCTGCCGCTGAACCACTTAGTTTGTACAGATTTGCCTCTAATGCTGACCACTGCCCGGCCTCGCTCCATTCTTTGGTGTAGATATTCTGTAGAATTTCCTTGGCAATCGTGACCACATCTTCGTCGGGAAGGGTGGCTAAAGGAGGAGTTTCATCTTTAAGCAAGTGCCCGAGTGCGTCACTGTAGAAAGATGGCAATTCTCCGTTGGCAGAGGCATTGATCGTGGAAGTGACACATGAAAATTTTCTATCCGTCTCGTTGAAAATATGGGCTTGTCTTGGGGCCATGGTAGTGTGCATGCAGTGATAGTTATAGTTCGTTCTTAGTACCAAATGTATTATGTCATGCAATTCCGCTACTTACGTACAATACCCGCAATCCGCCGCAACGACGAATTCTTTCACTCAGAAAAAGTGAGTCATCAAAAGTGCTGCAAATGTCACAATGACAGTCGTACTTCTTCTCGGACGTCTTAGCCAAGGGGATAAACAGTACAAGTATCTAGAGAGAGCCTTGCTCCTTGCTACTTATCTGGCTTGGCTTTATGATTAGGTGCCTGCATTGAACACATCCTACAGCCTCAATCACCCCAAAACAACTTCATCGAATAGAAATCGTTGCTGGTATGCCACCCTTGGGCTTTTGAACAACCACCTTCCACTCCATCTCTGGTTGATAACTTGAATCAATATCAAACTCGAGACCGTCGATCAGAACAGCAAGAGCAAGCGATGCCTCCTCTATTGCAAATGATCGACCTGGGCAAGATCTTGATCCCGATGAAAAGGCTAAAAACGATTGCTTGTTGCCAGCAGGTATTGAGCAACCCCCTTCATTGGAATCTGTTTGAGGACTTCTCTCTATCCATTGCTGAGATGTAGAGCAATATCGTACCCATCGATCTGGGCGAAACTCCAATGGTTCTGGGAAATGCTTCTCTGACCGATGCAAAGACCAGACTGAAATCCCAACATGACATTTCTCAGGAATTACTGCTCCTTCAAGTTGTAAAGGCTTCTCTAGTGATCGACTCGATGCAGTAGCTACGGGGTACAATCGCAAAGTCTCCAAAATGACTGCTCTACAAAGTGGATAATCGACTTTTTCCCGGAGATTATGCACACCATCAAAGTCGATATTACACCCTCTTATCTCTTCCAGATATCTTTCTTCCCAATGTGGATGACGACTTACCAGATACACTGAATAGGTAAGTGCAATAGTGACTGTGTCGTATCCAGCAAGTAAAATACTAAGTACAATACCAACAAGATCCTCCTCGTTATTCTGCTCTTCATGTTCAAGCTGCTGCTGTTTTGTTGTATGCGTTTCAATGAGTGTGTCTAAAATGTCGCATGTAGCATGTTGGTTATTGAGTCGATCATGAATAATACTCTTTTAAAAGCTCCGTAGGTATCCTCTATTATTCAAGAACATCTTGTTACGTTTGGTAGGAATTGAGTAAATCAAGTTTTGTGGTAATAATGTATTGTTTAAGCAGCGTTCCAGTATATCATCTTCAATTGATTCAAAAGCCTTGGCAAATCTAGATAGCTGCAAATTGGTGCAACATTCAAAGGGATGCGAAAATGCTGCTAGTCCAAATACGTCTTGAGTTATCATTTTCATATACCCCTCAATAGCTGAGCAATGGATTTGTCTCGGTTCATCCGTGCTCCTGCGTATCTTTGCTTGAATGTTTTTCACAAGAGTCCTTGTCGTTTGCAAGGTAATTCTTTGTAGAAGGGTCGGATCTGCCTTACTTTGATGATACAGTGCTGATTTCAGTGAGGACTGATAGTACTTCCACTCGCTTCCATTTAGAAGCAAGAGATTTCGCTTTCCAGCTAGCATTTCAAAGTGATGCTTCAAAATTGGAGCACTAAACCGTGTGTGATGATTTCGAAGTAGTTTTTGCGCATCTTTTCCACTTGTCAACGAAATGGAAGGTTGTGTGCCGATCCAACAAGAGCATCTCCCTTCATTGTCAGCATTCTCTAATAATATCTGTTGTTTTACCAAGTAGTCATTTCGAAGCAGCCAAAACAAGTGACCAAAAATCCAATGCGAGTTAGGAAGCATCGGAATTGATTGGACTGGTTTCTTTGATTGCAGGAGTGGTTTCCAATAGAAGACGACCACCAAGATGAATCCAAACGCCACGCTGGCAAGAACTTGGGTTGCACATATCATAGGCAGTTTGTCAAACATGCTGCCGCCTGAGTGGATAGCATAGATGGGAAGAAGAAGTACATACCCACTGACCGCTTATTGTGATAGCAAAGTAGGAAATATCGAATGAGATGAGAGCAATCACATGCGTACTAATTCCGCCGTGGAGATTGCGGTATGCAAAAGATCGCATTGTAGCACATATCTAGAGAGTAGAGTGTGCATCAATGGAGAGAGTATTGTACCAATACCATCAATGATGATGTTAACCGCTATGTAGCTGCATGCCCGGGTGAAAAGAAGCCGCGCCCACATACGTAGGAATTCGTAATCAAATTGGCGCTTTAGGATGATCACCACTTCTTCATGCGCTTCGAGGGAGCTTTCATCTCTCTCTACTTTAACCAGCACTCAATCAGAACAGGGAGGTGACACAGACAAGTACTCATGGCGGAAAAACAACAGAACACCTGGCCTCACTGGGGCACAAGCCCTACAGTCGTCATGCCGCACGTGTCTCCAGAATCCAAACGTATTGGAGAGACATACCAACTGCGTGAAACTGATGTCGTGGTTCTTTCCTTCCCCAAGACGGGTACTACTTGGACACAGAATTGCTGTGAACAGCTACGAACTAAGGCTGGTGGATATGGATTCGACGACATCACTATTCGGCAGCCTTGGATAGAGTTTGCTCATGACCTCGGTCAAGATTTAGATGATGAGCATATTGCAAATCCTCGTATCTTCAAGTCACATCAACTCCCATCGGCTATCAATCCGGGGGGCAAATATTTGTGTATAGTTCGGGATCCAGAAGCTACGTTGATGAGTTGGTTTGCATTTCAAAAGGCAAAGGGAAGACCTAACTACGCTGAGTACGAAGATGCGAATGAATACATTGCGGGCAAGGGAGCAGATATTTTCGGAGGTAAATGTTGTTTTGGAATGAATATCTGGGAGATGTACGCTGAGATATGGTCGGCTAGGAATGACCCATCTGTGAAGATTTTAGTGTATGAAGCATTGGTAGCTGATGGACCTGCTTATCTCAACCATTTGCCCATGATTGCAGACTTTTTAGGCATTGATGATGCAGATGACGCTTTATTTTCAAAGGTCGCGTTCTTGGTATCTCGTGACCAAATGGTAAAACATGTAGATGTGTTTGACGATCACTTCATTACAGAAAAGGGCAGAGAACTTGGACGTGCTTTACGAATAATGGAGCCGGCTGCTAAAGTGAGAAGTGTCGATGGGAAAAAGAAAGACACTGCGCTGACAGAAAAGACAATTGAATGGATGGAGGATCAATGGTTGGAACGAATGACTCCTCTGACTGGCCATGCTAGTTACGACGAATTTGCAGCAGCGATTGCTGACTTGAGTGCCACAGAGGAGGAGATTGAGGTAATTGAGCAAGGAGTTAGAAAGAGTATCCTGAGGAGGCGATCTAGCGTCACTCTTGATCAGATGCCGTCATTGCGTAGGAGAAGGGAGAGTTTGGCTCCGCATGAATAATGAATACGCGGAAACGACAATTATTACAGCTTGCTTGAAGAAGTTCAAGAGAGGTCCTTCGTGACGATCAAAATTTTGCACTGTGCTAGTATACTATTATATAGTAATCAAAAATATTACTAAAGTTACATATAATATTTTCAACCGTGTAATGCGCCTGAAGCATCCATATTGAACAATATCCAATCACATTCATGTGTCGGTATCTTAAGTTTCGTGATTGCTCAGCAGGGATAGATGTGTCCTTCAATAGCATTTTGTCAGTTGGGAAGAATAATCAACTCTACAGGTTGAGAGATGGGTAGATGTTCCAAGTAGAAATTAACGAGTTTGAGGTACCTCAAACCAAAAGTTATTTAGCAGATGCGCGACGTTGAGCTCTATTCATTCCTTTCTTGGTGGAAGTAGACTTATTGGCTGGATTGGGACGAGCAGGCTTATCCCTGCAAAAAGAGACTGCCAAAGCTTTGTTCTTGCGGACCTAAACGTGAAACAGAGGAAACAAGTTGTCAATGGATGATCACGGCGTATCTCAATCATGTATGTCAAACAGTTTTTAGATGACTCACCGGATGGCCGTTGAGGCGATGGACCGCTACAAGTGCATCGCTGAGGTTCTTGAACGTGACGAAGGCATACCCTTTTGGTTCACTTGTGCCATCATCAATGGCATGATGATAAATGCAAGCTCGACTCAACTTGCCAAATTTATCAAACAGATCGTACAGCTCTCTCCGTGTCATATCATCTGGAATATGAAATACGAAC
The DNA here is from genome assembly GCA_036940005.1 of Skeletonema menzelii. Taxonomy (NCBI): domain Eukaryota; phylum Bacillariophyta; class Thalassiosirophyceae; order Thalassiosirales; family Thalassiosiraceae; genus Skeletonema; species Skeletonema menzelii. Next base: position 11,721 of record JALLBH010000191.1, on the reverse strand, counting down.
AAGTCCTTCTTGGGACGTGCCGGGTAGCGTTGTCCAGTACCTGGTCGAGGTTGACTTTGACTTTGATCCGGCGTGACAGTGGGGCTCGCGCTCATCTGATTGTACATGCCATCACAGTCACAGTAGTGTGGTTTGAGAACTTCTCTGTCAATAAAAGACTTGAGCCTTGGGTCTTCCTCGAGTTCACGAACGTGTACGAGGAGTTGGACGTCCTCACCATGTCTGAGGCTAACATGAGGCGATGAAGAGTGTGACCTTGCAGGCTGCTGTTGCAGATTCAACTCCCCAAAGTTGCATGCGACGGAATTCATCGACCCACCGTTAGTGCAACTGTGTAAGCCGGGCGATTCCATCGCTGGGACCATCGCTGGGAATACGGGGATAGCCTGCGGCTGTGGCTGGAGATAAGGAGTTCCATAATGATCGGCATAGGCAGCAACTTGCTGAGGAATTTGCAAAGGATTGTAAGCTCCTCCTCCAAAGTTATGATGATGACTGTAATAATTGTAATCAACACACGGAGGGCAGCAGCCCACCCACGCATTGTTGCTGTTGGCATACATTTGGGTCGCCTCAGCTTGGTCGGCGTACAAATACCCGTACCCGTACGCGACGGGATGATGATAGGTGGGAAAGATATCATCACTGCTGAGGTTTTGTGACTCATGCGATGACTGTTGTAAACTTGCAGCAGGAGGAGGCTCCCCATCCCCATTCGAGGCAACTCCATCGGTTGCATCTGCTGTATCGTTCATGATAGGTTTGTTAGTGGGATGAGCTTGGTGCACCTATAAAATTTCTGTTAAATTATTATTATGTGGAAGAGTTTCCTCTTCGTGAGTTGGAGGTGCTCTGTTGTAGAAATTCCGTGCAATCGTCGCGGTAGCTTGAGCTTCTGACGAAGAAGATAAGTACGATTTCCAAACTTCCGACTTCGGCTATCATGACGTGGGTCCGATTGCGGTGACGTCGCCATCCTCATCCGGGTAAGCGGTATTGAATGACGAGAGTTTATCCCATACAACAGATGACGTACGATGACAGATACATAGATGACAAAACGGGTCGGTCGTCAATCACGTAAATACGTAAGTAAAAGAGGGTAGGTACGCTAGAGTGATGACGTCACTGAGGAGTGAACGGACACAATCAAGCGACGAGCGGTTTTTTATGATGGTTGTCAGCGGATTTGCAATTGCAAACAGCAGCCCTAAGTGATATTGTACTTGACACGGTTGGAGTGTCGGTCTATTTGGTATTAGCTTCGGATACGATAAGTAGTCTTCTTTATACGAACTCCAAAGATGGGCCCAACTGGCTTTGCTGAATGCACTCGATCGGATTATCTATGTGAAGAGGTAAATCTTTGTAGCTTACTTGAAGAGTTATTTCTAGCTTATATTGCAATCAATAATCTTTTCCTATTCTGCATTATTATGAAGGACGAGCATTCGTTTCTATCACACAAGTTTACCACCTCATTTTAATGTCCATTAATCATCCCATGTTGCCAAGTTTGACCCGGTACGGCTGCTACTACTTGTACCAGAGCGATCTTTGCAGCCAACTGCGTCAAGCCAGAACCCGTGCCCATCGCTGACAAATCCACTTCCCTTCCCGCACAAGTTTTTCCACCTGTTGTTTGTCTCGTGAATCAATTCAATAGCTTCTTTTGTGCTTGTTGGATTTTCGTTGGCCAAGGCATTCTCTGGCTTTCCGTCTGAAGTCTTGTATCGCTTCAACCAATCCTTCAACTTCTCAATTGTTCCCGGTTTGACGCGCTCCAGATCTCCCATACTGTGGATAGAACTGGCGTCTGGGTCACTAAGGGCAATGCAAATGATCTTATTGTCCATTTCTCCTTCATCAATTAGTTCAAGGTGGCCAAGAACACGACAAGGGGTGATACTTCCCATTTCCAATCGTTTCGAGCCAACTTCCATTACGTCAAGTGGATCATTGTCACCACCGTTGCCCATTGAATCCTTGAGACTAGGATCCTCCCAAGTTTGTGGAATGTATCCGTAATTAAAGAACGTAGTTCCGTAGGTGTAATAGCGAGGAGATCCGTCACTGTTAGAGTCCTGACCTATGGGATTACCGGGCAACGTCTTTTGCATTTCCATCTTGGCAGTCATATAGAGAGGAATTTCAGTCACAAGGTTGATGATATCATCACTCTGCCCTTCTGGTCGCAATGGGATATCGTGCCAAAAACTCTCGTAGGTTGAGTGTCCCAAACGGAAAGAGCCAGTACCGAATTTACCCTCCGACCTTGTCTGAGAAGAAGCACCGGGATCGACCTGAGGACGAGACCAAGGAATCCATCTTCCACTGTCAATGTTTTTGTAATAATCAACAACAATATCCCAACCCTTAGGAACCATGAAACCACTAGGGACGCAGTTAGCTCCAACAAGGTCTGTGGGGATATCCGTGCGACTACAAGGAACAGCTCCATTTCTCGCGAGTAATCTCATTTTTGATCCAGAGATACTAATGAAATCTTCCATTCGAGATTCATCTGGTACTTTCATAACATTGTCCGTAATATCATACATGACCTTGACAAAACTAAGCATTTTCATACTTCCAATACCAGGTGAATTTTGGAGAACATAACGTCCATGATCACCATCATACAAATCATCATCGGGATGAGCCACTGCTAATTCGGAGCCTTTCATTCCAGCAGGATCACGTCCAACGACAAAGTAGGAAGCACCAGCAGATCGACGTGATTTAGCATGAAATTGTACTTCGGTGGGCCCGGCGTATACCATGGGGGCAGGCCAAATAGCCATGACTGTTTTGGCCGGGTCAAGACCTCCAGGATGTTCAAGGCTGTGATTGAAAGGAAGGTATTAGATCGCAATCAAAAAATCAACATAAAGGTATACACAAACAATAATAACAACTGGTCAACTCACCCGGAATTCAACACTTCCTCATGCTGCTTTACTCGAACATCTAATGGAACATCATCTTCCTTGGTCCAGCCACCCAAAGGACTCAACCAAAGTACAGGATTTTTGTATCCATCCTTCTTCAAGTTTTCGCCAGCACTTCTCATCAAATAAGCATGCCCCGCATGGGTTGGGTTACGAGTCTGGAATGCATACACGGTATCGGCACCTTTTTCACGAAATTCGTCCATAAGTTCACGTGTTGTTTTACGCCACTTGTCCAAACCATCATTGTATTTGATACGATCCAACAATTCCACTTCACCACCAATCAAATAGTCTCCACCCTTGTAAATTTCTTTGATGTAGGGATGGCCCATATCAATCACACCAAACATACGTGTGGCAATTTCTTCCTTACGATTGGGATAAATTTCCGGATTGCGCAATATAGCCACAATATTCCCCATTTGCGTAGTCAACGCCACAGCACCGTGTGGAGAACTGTCAATCGCCGCCTTGGTATACTCTGTACAACTCAAGGTAATGGGAACACTCATCGATACACGATCGGGGGCACGGAATTCCTTAAACTTTTCAAAGTTGGTAGTACTCGTGTGCGCATCCTTATTATTCGTCAAATTGAATGGATCGACCAAAATGGAATTGAAATGAAGCACTTCCAACAAAGTTCCCTCCCTCATAAATCCCTTCAAGGGGGAAGCCCAACCTTCACCAATCACTTGCAACCAATTCAAATCCAAATCAGTAATAAGAACCTTGGGCAAAGTCTCCGCCTCTGCCATCCTTTCCTCCCTCAAATGAGCTGGAACATGCAAATCAATCTCCTCATCCCCATCCGGATTCGGCAATCCCGGCGGTGTCAACTTGGGAGCACCCTCCAAAATCCCATCCATTTCCAACCGACGAAACAAAATATCTGCACTCTGTTCAATTTCCAACTCGTGCGTTTTCAACGTAATCTCCGGATGCAAGGGTGGTTCATACGGGTCATCAATACAAGTAAAATGTTTCAATTCTCCACTCTCCACACGGGCATACTGTCCCTTCGGATCACGTTTCTTCAACTCCTCCACCGGAACATCCAAAAAGATTTCATAAAAGGGAATGCCCTGCTCCTCATGTCGTTTCCTCACCGCATCTCGATCTCCACGGTAGGGACTAATCAACCCCACAAGCGTAATGACCCCACTATCGGCAAACAATGTCGCAATCTCCCCCGTCCTACGGACCGACTCGGCCCGATCAGCCTCACTAAATGTCAAATCACGATTAATCCCCGTTCGTAAATTATCCCCATCCAATCGATACACATGCTTCCCATACGCCTTGACCAACCGATCTTCCAGCGCAGTGGCAATGGTAGTCTTTCCGGCTCCCGAACATCCCGTCATCCAAAGTGTCGCTCCCTTTTGTTTGAGGGCGGCATATCGTGTGGCGGCGGGAAGATGACAGGCTGATTGGGATTCACCGGCGGAGGCAGCGGCACATTCGATAATGTGTGGGGGGGTGGCGTCGAGGGCGGCTTGGCGGAGTTCACCAATGTTGCAGTTACAGTCGGTGGAAGAGGATGTGGTGGCGGTGGTGAAGGATGCGGTGGATGAAGATTCAGCAGCAGCAGGTTTGGAAATTTGAATGACTGGTCCACCGTCAGAAACTTCATTGTTGTTACTCGCCGTAGGAACCACCTGAATGACTGGAGCAGTCCCCTCTGGCACACTACTAATCTGTTGTGAATTCGTCGTGGGCACAACTTGGGGAACTGCCGCCGCCTGCTGTTGTTGTTGTCCCGCCTGAGCAGGACTACGACTCAAGACAAAGGCAATGGCCACGAGGACACACATGCCGACGAACATGGGCATGCGTTCATTGACTTTGGCGGCGCGTTCGGCCTCAGCCGCGGCTTGGTGGTGGGTGAAGCGCCCTCGCCGCTCTTCATCCTAAAATTGATTGGTTGGTGGAATTTTGAGAGGGAAGCATGTAAAATGAGTCGACAAATCATCACTTAGAGATAGAGCTGAGTAATTGAAGTAGCTTCTAGAGGTTACTTACCACTGAGAGGGGGGCATAGGCATATCTCGCCATGGTGCCAATGTACTATCACTTTTATGTGAAAATCATGTACAGTGCGTGTAGGGCTGGTCACGGACGGTCCCCAAGTCATTTGTTTTTGATATCTACGTACGTAGGAATTACTATTACCTAGAGTCATTTGGTGTCGCAACTCATCTCCCGCAGATATCTTTCCTGTTATTCCTTCTTCGTTTTGCAAAAAATGCACAGCTATTCACGCGACTTCCTGTTTTTACTCCCATCTACATCTTCGCTTTTTCAGTCAGACATGATTGCCTCAACCGTTGATATTTGAGTGTATTTGCTTACAACTGTGCTAATAACTACCGGTGCTGCTTCTTCACAAAAACTACATCAACTCCATCGCAGATGCCTACCAAAGACGTACCAGTTATCTCCAGCCCTCCTCGGATAAAACGTCTATTACCGTGTCGTAGCTTTGGTAACAACAGAAATAGAGTTAGCAAAACCATTACATTTGATATCGACGCAAGAGATGACACCCAGTGTGATGTTGGTGCAAGAGGAGAAGGACAAGTGGGTGACAGTGGTAGCTCACTACGTCTCCCAATGTCATTTGAAGAAGTTGACGAAGAAACGGGTATCGGTGGTGGGTGTTACTATAACATGAGTAGACCTCACGGAATGTCGTCTAATACGCTTTCGTATCAACAAAGATACGTCATGAAAGCGAAAGGAGGTAGTGATTCTTCGACATCAACAGACATGTGTAGGAGATATTATCCGTTTCCATTCATTATACTTTGTATATTGTTCTTGTTTGGGATTGGTGAGATGTTACGCAAGGTTAGCAGAACTCATGGTGGAGTAGATTGAGCCTAGCTACCTGGAGAGAGTGTTATATAGATGTATACTAAATAAAGCTTTATAATCATATCTGTTCCCCTTCCATTACCTACTCCGAAAGTCTTTGCTTATTGAGTGAGAGGAGATGAGTGATGATAGAAGAAGTCTTAGCATTCCTTTCGGAGAGTTTGTAGATGGCTTTATCGCTTTCTTCTACTTCGGTACTTCTGTTCATTCTTTCATAAGCTTTCCTTCGCTTGGCATGATTCAATCTCATTGCATGATTGTTCATAAAACGACGACTTCATTTGATGCACATGACATCTTTTTCATTTGACGATAAAAGAAGCAAGCCTCTATTGGTGGCATCTAACCTCTCTTGCAAAGTAGGAACAGCCGCCTCGCAATGAATTCAATGAATTCATCTCCTCCCGAAAACAGGAACGACACGCACCTCGCCAAGGACGGGACGGCGGAAGAAGTGGCCATAGACGAGGTTGCAATCATCTTTAGCTTCCTCCCTCCAAAAGAGATCTGCGTGCTCGAGTATGCACAACCTGGAGAGACGCTGCAAAGAAGACCCTTGTTCTATGACTGAGTTCGTGGTCGACACCGTGAGATCATTCATTGCGATGAGAGCGATGTCTACTTCGCTGCCACATTTGCAACAGTTATGAACCTGTATGACGAAGGTATACATGACGAAGGTATACAGTGATAGGGAAGATGGTAACGCGACAATAGCTGCCCGTGCTAACATTGCTAACGGCACCATGTGAGATCAACTGGCTTGATCCGGAGCCAANCGCGACAATAGCTGCCCGTGCTAACATTGCTAACGGCACCATGTGAGATCAACTGGCTTGATCCGGAGCCAAAAAGCCGAAGCCATGCGTACATTGTAGAGTTTCATTGCATTCAAAGTCGCATAGACTTTTACGGTGGATATTCCAATCCTCCAACTGAAATAGAATACCGTCACCTCTGTCGACAATTCTACAAGATGATGCGTGTTTAGACATCAAACGACTGTTGGTTTGTGCATGGCAGGCAGAAGAAACTATACATCGTAATTTGAGCACTAACCCTAACCGATGCGTTTCTCCTTCTACGACACCAAATGACTCTTTCGCTGAGTCATTCCAACCCTCCAACTTCTCTTTCGTCCTCTCTCTTCCCACTCTTGATCATCACCTCCATCCGCCAAGTCCAATGAAAGTATCACACGTTTGGCATTATTTCCTGGTGGAGATCTATGCACGCATGCTTCCGATCTACTCCATAACTTCTTCTTATTCTTGTTGTTTGTACTATCACCAACTCCCACATCTACTTCTGGAGGAGTGTCATCATAATAATCACCCTTCATCACAATAAACTCCAATTCCTTCGCCATCCTCAAACTCTTCTCCACCTTGTTTCGATTCACCTTTTCCAACCCCTCCACACCCAATGTCCGTAACGCCACATATTCCCATGGGGCACATGTATCCTCCATATATTCTGTCCCCGGTCCACATAAAGTGACATATCCTCGTAGGGGACACTTGTCGGTATGGAATGGTGGATCGTTTGCGTTGTAGGATGAGGCACAGACGATTCTCATGTGAACATCGGTAATGCTGGTGGTGGATTGTTGGAGTAGTAGTAGTGGTTGCTGTTGTGGTTGCTCGTTATTGGCAAGGGAGTGTATTCCGAGGGCTAGTTCTTGGAGCGCTTGTATGCAGGGATTATTGTTTTGTTGTTCAATATCAACAATATTGTTTGTGTTCCTCCAACTAGTAGTATTAGTAGTAGGACGAGGTGGATCCATAATTGCATCATATACATGCTTGCAATCCTCATAAAGCACTTCCATGCTGTCAGTACCATTACCACTACAACGAATTCTCATGCGCAAATCAATATCGGACGGCGCATCCTCTCCACAGAAATAGGATTGCAATGTTGATAAATGATGATTTAATCCAGAGATGGAAACGACACAACAGTTGGGATTCCGGAGTGCTTGCTTGGCTGCTGACCAGCTTCCGCTCAGTTGTTGTTGCTGTTGCTGCTGCTGCTTTGCAGTATTGTTGTCGACTACTGAAGTTGTTGATAATGCAGAGGATGTTGTTGATGAGCGTGTTTTCATTTCGAGAGTTACAGAAAATTGAGAGGATTGTTGGCATAGCTGAAAAAAGAGGAGCTGAGAAAGGAGCAGCGCGCGGGATGATGAGAGCAACAACATCATTATTATCATCACTTCTTCTTGATTATGATGGCAGCGAGTGCAGAAGAGCAACTGCGTCACCCTAACTCTTGAACCTGAAGGGTGGGCGGGATGTGGAATGGCGCGGAATAGCATCAGGGGAAGTGAAAAGAGCTACCTATTATTGTATTGATAACAATAGCCCTTAAATTAACCGATTTGAATAATTTCGTCTTTCAAAAAGGCCTCGCCGCTCGCCGCCGGCCACCGCTCAAGAGATGATCAAAGATTTCCGACGCCACAAAAGCATAAGTAGACAAACAATAATTCATCTGGCAGCAAGGCCATCATCGTTCCTGTGCAGAGGCGAAAATAATTGAATAACAAATAAAAAGGCGTCGGGCTGTTGATATAGTCATAACACGACAGCTTTGAAGACTAAAAACACAAGATATATATCTTTTCCGTCAAATCGGCACATCAAACTATATAATAATAAATACTTCACCGATGCAGCTCAAAGTAACACCAATCTACGGATCATCCACACCACCGTCAGCCTCCTCCTCCGCCGCAACGGATGAAAATGCCGAACCACTGGAATGGCTCTCCTCGCCCGCCCCTTCTTGCACACTGGTGGAATATGCCGGTATGAAAGTTTTACTCAACGCTGGATGGGATGAAACTCTCTCGAATAACCATCAAGAGACTGCAGTGGGTAATGGTGCCACAACTACAACTGCGCAGCCAATTCTTCCAAATGAATTACCCAATGTAGACGCTGTCCTTATTTGCGATTCAACATTGTCCTCATTGGGCGGTCTACCACTTTACTTTGGAGCTTCCAAAAAGGACAAGTTTGGACGTGCCCCTCGATCACTCCACCACAATGCTACTACTGACAATACAAAAAAGACCAATCCACCATTTCTAGCAACATACCCCACAGTCAAAATGGGACAAATGACACTCTACGATCATCACGCCTCCCTCTCCCTCGATGGACAAAATCCTGGATACTCATTGGAAGATGTCGATGCTGTTTTTGGGAAGGATAGTTTCCACACCTTGAAATATTCACAGACGGTGTATTTGCCTTTGGATGAGGATGAATATTCCTATAATACCAACAACAACAACACTAATACCAAAAGGAAGATTAATTCCAACAAAACAAATAAACTACTCGCCATCACCCCCTACCTATCCGGACATGTCGTCGGGGGATGTTTCTGGGTACTCCAACAATTATCGGATGATACCGAGGTAGTATTGGCACCTACCTACCATCATGCCAAAGAGAAGCATTTGTCGGGAAGTACATTGCACAAATTTGGATTGAATGCGGATGCGTTTGTTACCATGGCGGGTGGTCCACGGGGGTTGTTGGGGAAGTTGTATCAGCCTCCTCCTCCTCCAAAGAATGAGCAGCAACAACAACAGCAACAACAAATTGTACATTACAATCGAGGCAAACCAATATTAACTCCACCCACAGGACACCGCAGTGAATCGGAACTAATCGAATTCATCATGCAAGCACTCCGTCGTGATGGCAATGTCCTCCTTCCCGTAGATGCCTCCGGACGTGTCCTCGAATTACTCCTCGTACTCGATCGACATTGGGACCGTCAACGTCTTGGTGCTGCCTACAACCTCTGTTGGGTGGGACCCATGTCCATCAACACGATTGAATTTGCACGGGCTCAATTGGAATGGATGAATCCACCACTCGGAGCACAATTTGATTCTCAACGGGGGTTGAATCCATACCGGTTGAAGAATGTCAAGATTTGTTCCTCGGTGAGTGAATTGGAAAGTGTCATGGAAAAATCGGGTGGGAATCCCACGGCGGTATTGGCAAGTGGGGCAAGCTTGGATCATGGTCCAGCACGTGATTTGTTGTTAAAGTGGGGTGATAATCCGGATAATTTGGTATTGCTTACCAATTCGTCGAGGTGTGTTCCTCGGGGGGATGTTTGGTCACAACGGTTACGTGAGAAGCAGGGTGGGATTGTGGTGAAGGAGAAAAAGGTGACAAAAGAGGATGTAGCCGCGAGTGCTGGTGCTGCTGGTGGCGAGGCAGATGATGAGGGGAAACAACTTGTCGGTGCGGCACTTGCACCATCCGATGTGTCAATTTATACTGCTGCATCACAATTACTGTATAAGTGGTGTGTTGCCAAGGCATCTGGGGAGGAAATGGCGGATGAAATTGGTGTGGATACCTACGTTCCTCATCGTGCACCGTTGGCGGGTGCGGAGCTCAAGGCATTCCTTGCAGCCGAGGAGGAGGAACGACGAATGAAGAAGGCTGAGGCGGAGAAGAAGGCTATGATGCAAGAGATTGAACTTGCACGGGGACAATTGCGTTTGGGGGAGGATACGGAGGGTGGTGGCGGTGGTGTGGATGCGACTACTAAGGGAGCCACTGGTTCAGCGACTTCTACTACTGCGGGAGCAGGTGTTGTATCTCCAAAACGCCCCAGGAAGAAGTCACGTTTTAATCAGGACTTGTTCATCAAGTTTTCAAAACCTGTTCACAGTAAGTTTTGTTGAGTCTGTGTGTTGAGATCGGTTAACTCGTTGTACTCTTGACCAACCCTTTCTTTCTGCGCCTCTTTTACATTCTGACAGTGACATTTGATGTCAGGGAAGAAGCTGTAGGGCTTGGTCAGCCCGACGCTGTGGCAAAGTATGGTATCGGTGAATCTATGAGTCGTCAGGGTGATGTCGTTGAGGATGATTATGGTATCTCTGTCAAGGCGGAGAGTTTCGTAGATATTGTCACTGGAGTTGATCCTTCCAAGTTTTCTGGTGGGACTGGTAGGATTGGAGAGGAGGTGACGCGTCGTGGACTTGGTTTTGGAGTGGATGGGAAGCAGGTTGTTACTCCAGGGGGCGGGGATGCTGACAATCTATTAAACGATGCAGAAGATGAGGGAATGAACGAAAAGATGCTCGAAATTGTCGATTTGTCAAGCGGAAAGGGTATTATTAGAGGGAGAAATGGAAGGCAGCCTATCAAAGTCTCTGTTATTCCCCGTCGTCTTGAAGTGCTAGCAGAAGTTGTGTATGTACCACTCGAGGGTCGTGTAGATGCCCGTGCCGCGAGGCAACAAGTGCGAGCACTGCAGCCACGGCACCTTGTGGTTATTGGTGGGTCGAAGTCAAACTCCTTATTACTTGGTGATGCCCTTCGCTCATCAGGTCCATCGTCTGCTAACGGAAACAGTAACACAGTGCATGTCCCTGTGGATGGCGATACCATTCAGCTAACTGTTGGGCACGCTGCATATCCTGTCCGACTTCTTGACACTCCTTATTTGACTAAAAGTGAAAAGGAGGCTATGGAAGTTGAAGAGAAGGAAATCGAACCGGTTGAGCCATTTGAAGCCAAAATTGGCGAATGCACTGTCAGTCTTGTTGATTTCGTTGCAACAGGTAAGAAGTGGGCTGTAGATGGTTCACTTGTTCTTGCGCCTCGTCGCCAGGAGAGTAGTTTGAAGCAGCCAAGTTTGATGCTTAGCGCGAGGGAGGTACTTCTCACTGATTTGAGATCTGAGGTAATTGCCCTCGGCATGAAGGCTGAATACTCTGCTTTGTCAGGATACTCTCAACTGGTCGTCAACGGGAAGATCTTTGTTCGGAAAGATACTGCCAGCGGGAAGCTTGGCGTCGAGGGACCTTTATGCGAGGATTTCTTTCGAGTTAGATCATTAG
>JALLBH010000190.1:0-43516 GCA_036940005.1 Skeletonema menzelii | reverse complement strand
ACATTTTCTGGTACTGAAAAGGGGGAGGGGGGGCTTGAACTCTATTCCCAGGACATCTTGTTCCAATCATTTTTGCCGCTGCTGCTTCATTAATTGGTCATCTACGATCGAATTTACACACAACATCATACAAATCAATGTTGGTCGATGATTATGACCTACGACGATTCGAGTTGTTCCAGCAGAGGGTTCGCCAGTACGGTGGCGAAGCAGCCGTCCGTCGTGACTATAATATTTACAACAGAATAAACACTTCTCCAACATTGAAGGATGAAACGAAACGCGGCCACTATTTACACCAACAAAACCTGAAATGGTGGCGGACAGTAAACAACAACAAACCATCACCAAAAAAAATATCATCTTTGTCATCATCATTGCAATATGACTCCAAAACAGACAACAAACGGAAGGCGATGGAACTCGACAATTCATCTGTTTCATTTCAGTTCAACAACGTCACAGCAAAGAAGAAAGGTAAAGCGGGGAAGCACAAAGCACAACTCACCGCCCAACACTTAACTAACTCTCCTGCACCCCTCATTACACCACAATATGGGGACTTTGTTGAGGTTGAATTCTCGTCCAATTCAAGCGTTTATGTTCTTTATGCTCGCGCAGATAGCAAATGCCCCCTGCTTCGTGCCATACATGAATGCTGCTATAAAGGAGCAGGAAATACTCTTGACAATTCTCTTGATGCTTTGCCCAAAAGAGCTTGGGAACAAGACAACCATGCTGGTGGGGGATATGCAGCATTTGGGATTGGATCCATGGATAAAAGACAAACTGGGCCCTTCTTTCTGAAGAATCATCAATATGAAGAGGCAAAAGCTATTACTTCCTCTCTCTCTTCCATCTTTGGTAGAGTTGCGGCAGCCTTGCTGAACTACACACCTACTGTATTTAGGGAGAATGAAAAAATTAAGAGCCTAAATGCAAACTTCTCTTTCCCACCAATTGGTTGCCAAGGTGCAGTCGGCTGGATGGCAAATCAAGTCGCGATTCGCCGCATAGGCAAGGGATGCCAGAAGAATGCAATGACAGAAGACAGTGTTGTGGCATTGCACGCTGACACTGGGGATTTGAGTACAATGCACCCGCTTGTATACATACCGCGCGGTGGTCCAGATGGAAGAGGTGGAATTATAGCAGATTCCCACTTGGTCATTGCGGAAAGCGAGACTGGTGGTAAATACATTCAAATTGAGACAAATGTGAGAGATACTGTCTGTATAGTTGTCTTCAATAGCGCACTGAATTTGCATGGGTTGGTTCAATCATCCCCTGAAGGTGAAACTGAAGATGCCTGGAGCACGAGGCTCATTCCATTCATTACAAAGCAAATGTATCACTTCATGTTAAAGAACAAATCTGCAGCGCCAATTGATAAGTTTAATGTTCTAAGAGTAAAGTAAAACACATCTTTTCCTACGCATATTTGCTCAAACATTGGTACCATACTGCCTCTGTAATGTGTGGAGAGAATTTTTTCTCTGAGAATGATCTATTCTTTGTCATCTTCATTCCCAGGAATCACTGATTTTGATAGGGGATAAGCACCTATTGATTACCCCACCAATCACCCAACCAGTGAATTAGCAACTTTTGTTGCATAAAATGAAGGTGATCTGGTCTCCGGTGACCACCCCCATGACCAACACCCTCGCAGCTTTGCGGCATCTAATAGACTGCACGCTTGCCTTGTGAGAGAAGTGAAAGAAAGACCTACTGCCTCTGTTACTTCGAAGCCAAAGTGCTAAAGTATACATATTTGCAACCTACTAGGAATTGCTAGCCTCCTTCACCGCCCCTCTTAATCCTGTGATTTGATACAATACACCTATCATGCCCAACAATGTTATATGTTTGCTGGCAATGACTTTTGCACATTCTCTGTGAACACTTCGCATTTGCTTTTCTGTTGCATTTCATCGTACCATCATTCCAATTGCACTTCATCTGAGTTCTTTCAGTTATATTTGGATTTGCTTTTGTCGTCTCATTTGTATCAGTGTTTGTCTGACAAGTGATCTCGTCTGGGATGTTTAGCATATTTCTCTCTAAATGCAAGTCCGCGCCCTCACCACCAAACACTGCTTCTACATTTGTCTTCAGAACTGACTTGAAAGCTGCCGATGATTTCTGTGCACTTGTTGCTAATTGATCACCACTTGTGACAAGTTTGAACTTGCGTAGAGTACCCCATGTCCTTGCCTTATTGATGTAAATTGTTGCGAAGTGAGCGAAGCGAACTGAGCTCTGTAGTAATTGACACAATAGGGTTTCAGCTTAGTTTAGGAAAATTGAGTGGTGTGAGGGACTTGGGCTGAAGAAAGAGGACGCACATTTACCGACCAATTCCCATGGACTCCCAGTTGTAATCAAAAAGGACGCACATTTACCGTCCACTTCTCATGGACTCCCATTAGTACACAAAAAGGACGCACAAAAACGCACAAATGAGGACGCACATTTCTGCATTCTCATAAATAATAGAGTAGAGCCAGTAAGTGTCCAGTTTTGATGCGACTACGACATGAGTACCAGAGGAATTGTCTGTCTGCAAAAGATCTTCCGCAAAACATCGAACATTTCTGTCCGACGCCGGCAGTTTTGTGAGCAGTTTTTTGGATGCCATCAAAATCTTTCATTGATTCCATTGTGCCATTTTATTTGCCATTGCCATTGTTCGGTGAAGTGAAATACTACATAACGACAACCATGTTGGGCAGAATCCGTTCGGCCCGTCGTGCCGCCTCATCCCTCCACTTCATAGGAGGAGGAAGCACCACCAACAGAGCAGCCGCCGCAACCAATATCCTCCAACGATATGAACAACAAACTCAACAATCCTTCCTCCACCCAACGGCCGCTTCTTCTTCCACAAGTCACTTCTTCTCCAGCACCACAGCACCCCTCTCCTCAGAGTTTCTCAAATCCTACGATGCCCACGTCGCCGAACGTGCCGCAATGGCCGGTGGCAAACTAGGTGGAATCGCCCCCAAACCACTCGATGCCGCACAGACCGCCACCCTCATCGATGAACTCCGTGCCGCCTCCTCCTCTTCTCCCGATGGCGATCGTCTCGTGGAATTGTTATCTCATCGTGTCCCCCCCGGAGTAGATGAGGCGGCCTATGTCAAGGCAGCGTATTTATCTGCCATTGCGCTCGGTAAAGAATCACCCACGTTGATCTCTCCTCTTCGCGCGGTGGAATTGTTGGGAACGATGCAGGGTGGGTACAATGTTGGGACTCTCGTAGAATTATTGAGTAGCGACAATGACGAATTAAAGGCGTGTGCAGCTGAGCAGTTGAAGCATACATTATTGGTATTTGATGCCTTTCATGATGTTGTCGATTTGTCCAATGGGGGGAATGCCGCAGCCACCGAAGTGTTGGAATCGTGGGCTGCCGCGGAGTGGTTCACTTCCAAACCAGATATTCCCGATAAGATTACTGTGACCGTGTTCAAGGTCACTGGTGAGACCAATACGGATGATTTGAGTCCAGCGCAGGATGCTTGGTCACGACCGGATGTACCATTGCATGCTTTGGCCATGTTGAAGAATGCACGGGATGGGATTGTCCCCGAAAAAGATGGGGAGATTGGTCCCCTCGGTCAGATTGATGAGTTACTTCAAAAGGGACATCCCCTGGCATATGTGGGGGATGTGGTTGGGACTGGATCATCACGTAAATCTGCCACCAATTCCGTATTGTGGTTCATGGGGGAGGATATCCCATATGTCCCCAATATGAAGACGGGTGGGGTTTGTATCGGAGGCAAGATTGCTCCCATCTTCTTTAACACCATGGAAGATTCGGGAGCACTCCCCATTGAGATGGATGTGTCCAATTTGAACACGGGGGATGTGGTGGATATTTACCCCAAGGAGGGGGAGGTGGTCGATCGTGCTTGTGATGAGGTTATTGCCAAATTTGAATTAAAGACCAATGTGTTGTTGGATGAAGTTCGTGCGGGAGGACGTATCCCCCTCATTATTGGAAGGGGTATTACCAGTAAGGCACGTGTGGCACTTGGACGAGATGCAAGTGTTGCAGATACGTTTAATTTGCCCGTGGCACCGGAGGATACACCCAAGGGATATTCATTGGCGCAAAAGATGGTGGGGAAGGCTTGTGGAGTGGAGGGTATCCCCCCCGGACAGTATTGTGAACCTACCATGACTACCGTGGGAAGTCAGGACACTACCGGTCCAATGACGAGGGATGAGTTGAAGAGTTTGGCTTGTCTTGGATTTTCTGCCGATTTGGTGATGCAATCTTTCTGTCACACTGCTGCATACCCCAAGCCTGTGGATGTGGTCACCCATCACACCTTGCCCGACTTTATCCAAACAAGGGGTGGTGTTAGTTTGCGTCCCGGTGATGGAATCATCCACTCATGGTTGAATAGGATGCTTGTTCCCGACACTGTCGGAACTGGTGGAGATTCTCACACTCGTTTCCCATTGGGTGTTTCCTTCCCCGCCGGAAGTGGATTGGTTGCCTTTGCTGCCGCCACGGGTGTATTCCCACTTGATATGCCCGAGTCTGTCCTCGTTCGTTTCACTGGAACTATGCAACCTGGTATTACCTTGAGGGATTTGGTTCAGGCCATTCCCTACACGGCAATCCAGAATGGACTTCTTACTATTGAGAAGAAGGGTAAGAAGAATGTCTTCTCTGGCCGTGTTTTGGAGATTGAAGGTCTTCCTGATTTGAAGTGTGAACAGGCATTTGAATTGAGTGATGCCTCTGCCGAACGTTCTGCTGCCGGATGTACCATCAAGTTGAACAAGGAGCCCGTGATTGAATACTTGCAATCCAATGTTGTCATGCTCAAGTGGATGATTTCGGAGGGATATGGTGATCCTCGTACTTTGGAGAGGCGTATCGCCCGTATGGAAGATTGGTTGGCCAATCCTCATTTGATGGAGGCCGATGACAATGCTGAGTATGCCGAGATCATTGAGATCAACATGGACGAGATCAAGGAACCCATCTTGGCCTTGCCCAATGATCCTGACGCAAGTGCCTTGTTGAGTGAGGTTGCCGGGGATAAGATTGACGAAGTGTTCATTGGAAGTTGTATGACTAACATTGGCCACTTCCGTGCAGCTGGTAAGTTGTTGGCCGATAAAAAGTCCGCCACCTTGCCTACGAGGTTGTGGGTTTCTCCTCCTACCAAGATGGACGCCGCCCAACTTTCTGAGGAGGGATACTACAGCACTTTCGGCACTGCTGGAGCTCGTATGGAGATGCCCGGATGTTCCTTGTGTATGGGTAACCAAGCCCGCGTCGAGCCTGGCTGCACCGTTGTTTCAACCTCGACACGTAACTTCCCCAACCGTCTTGGACAAGGATCCAATGTGTATTTGGCAAGCGCTGAGTTGGCTGCTATTGCCTCGATCGAGGGAAAGCTCCCCACTGTGGATGAGTACATGAAGTACATGAGCACTGTTGATGCCACTGCAGCTGATACTTACAGGTATTTGAACTTTGATGAGCTTCCTGAGTTTGTTGAAGCTAGTGATAAGGTGGAGATTAGCGACGAGATGAGGGAGGCCGCGAAGAAGTTGAGCATCTTGTAATTAAATGTTGAGGTAGAATAGACTCTCGTGTTTGACTGATGTTATTGCCAAAGGGTTCAGCATATTGCAAATAATATGTTTAAGGAAGTTATTACCTAATCTTACTCTATTTTTATATCGAGCACGAGGCTTACTGCGAATCACTTCAAGAGTAGATGCGTTGAAGGGAGGGTAAGAATCCTTTGACTGACTTGGTGCAGCAGAAAAGGATGATGTAAGGGGAAGCAATGTCGCGTGGTGCTACCGACCGCCCACTCGCCTTGCAGGCAATCAAGCACTCGTTGAGTTAGGGCAGACAGCGCTGATTCGTGCTCAGATGCAATTCATCACGGTCTCAGGGTAAGCTCTCAGAAGCCGAAAGATGCTCTCCGTGTATTCAACACTTTCTCTATCAACCACCCTATTGCTTTCCCATAAAAGATCAATTGGAAGCTTGCCCTCAGCATTTCGTTTCGATACCGACACGGCATCATAATTTTCCAGCAGCAGCGCTATCGTCTCATACTTTGCACCGCGGCACGCATAATGGAGGGCGGTGTTATTGTCGTGATCTACAGCTTCGAGAGTCGTTGCATCGAGTTCAACCAAGTACTGCACAACCCTAGCAAATTCGCTATGCATGCAGGCAACGTGCAGGGGTAATGCGCCGTCATTGTCGGGGGTTTGTAAAGCATGTGGATTTCCTTTCACCAGCAGCTTGATCGATCCAAGCCTCACACTACTTTCAATTTCAAGCGCTATGTGCAATGCGAGTCTTCCATTTTCATCACGTGTAGTCGTCAGAAAAGGGACGCTGGCTAGACGCGAATAGCCCATCTGACTACTGACGAATGCTTGCATTTGTGGATGACAGGTTTCTGGATGGCGACCATCACTAGTAGACGCAATTGACTGGCTTTCAATTGCTTCAGGATCGGCATCATAGATTACCTTAATGATATCCATTGCAGCACCTATGTTTGTATCGTCATAGTTCTGAAAATAGACCGAGCCAAAGAGAGATATTATTCCTCCAAGCTTCTGAGACTTCACCCTAGGGTCGCAATCAAGTAGGAATTTTACAACATCTACGGCAGCTCTCTTATTTTCTTTTCTGTCAATCACACTTCTAAATGCAGCGTGAATTGGATAGACTCCTGGTGATGCTGTCTGGTCGATAGCATCTGGATACAGATTGTACAGATACTCTACAATAGCGACAGTGTTATGCACACAAGCATAATGGAAGGGCAGCAGCATACCCGTAGAAGTAGTAGGCATTCTCTCTGATCCAGGATATGCTTCGATCAACATACTGCAAAACTCGAGTGATTTCGTGTTAGCAGCAGCGATGTGAATTGGGAGAAGGCCCTTATCGTTCTCATGTCGGATCGACTGCGGATACTTTTCGAGAAGTAGCTTCAGAATTGCCATTCTAATCGTTTCACTCTGACTGATTTGAATCGCGCATAGTTGATGGAGAAGAAGCCCTCCCTCGAAATCTTCCTTGCGGATGAATTCAGGGTGTGCATCATGAATTGCCTCAATAATTTCGACAAGAGCTATTGTGTTCGAAATGTCATCATACTCATAATGACAGGCAAAATGAAGCAAAGGCTGTCCAGATTGCGAAACCTCCTGAAATTTCACATTAGGATCACAATCTAGTAGAAATTTCACAATCTTTAACGCTTCAATTTTGTCGAGGGATGCTACAATTGCAATGTGAATTGGATACAATCCCGATGTCGTTTCATGATTGACGGCATCTGGATGACGTACGTATAAATATTCAACTACGGCGAGAGTGCTTCTCATACAAGCATAATGAAACGGCATCATACCCACATCATCAGCGATCCGCTCCGATCCGGGATAAGCGTCGATTAGCACACGGAAAAACTCGGATGATTTTGCAAAAACGGCAGCCATGTGAATAGGAAGAAAGCCATCATCGATCTTATGTCGTATTGATTCTGGGTGCTTCTCGAGGAGCAGCTTCAAAATTTCCAATGCAGGTGTCTCATCCAATTGTTTGTTACTGCATAAGCAATGAAGAGGCAAGTAGCCTTGAATATCTTGGTGACGAACCGTATCGGGAGCTGCATCGATCAGGAGTTGAATGATACCAAGTGACACGTTGCAGTTTTTACAAGCATAGTGGAGCGGCAACAGCCCACATCCATCAACATCAGTATTCACTGCAGCAGGAAAATATTCAAGGAGGCATTGAATTATTCCCTCTGTAACTTTTTCATTGCGGCACGCTGAATGGAAGAATTCATAGTCGCTCACTTGATGATTATTGTTGGGTGTCGATAATTTGTGACGCTCAATTATCTCGTGTATTCCATCTGTTTTGAGCGCAGCACTTGAACAATATGTATATAATTCATCCTCTAGCGCTTCTTCAGCTGATTGATAGCTACCATTATCATCAATCTCGCTCATCTTCGTTCAAGAATTTTCCCCATGCACGGCTTACAACACTGACATAAATTTCGTACAAAGGATTTCACTGCTGCAGCCTCCAAGATCGCAAATATAGGAATAATCTTCTTGCATACAACCACCACTATTTACAGCATTATGTTGTAGATTATCAACTACCACAGGGCTACAATGTACAATGAATGGTTATTTAGTGGCTTTGCACGACAGATACCCATCTCAAAAAGTCCGCCATCCGCCATCAACTTAGTTTGATTTTTGCGTTGGTTCATAAAACATCATCTACAACATACTGACGCACCTACCTGGCCTGGTAGCATTGAAGCAGCTCTAGCAGTGCAGCAAGCAACATGCAATCTCTACTTCATCTCCTTCTCGTCTCAGCAATCTGGCAACAATCGTCTATCTTCATCAGCCAAGAAGATGCCGTTGCCGCTGGAGGAGCCGCAGTAGCTGCATTTGCATTCCTCTCGCCGCCGTCGTCGAAACCATCATCACTGTCCATCAATCGCATCGGCGGTAAAAAGAGCAGTCATCAAACCGATCGATCAATTCTTATATCTAACAACAATCTTCTTGGTTCACTTTATTCGACACCATTCGATCTTGATCTCTACAACGATAGCAACGATGAAGGTGACGATGACGACATTTCAGAAGATCTCAATAATCGATCACCACTCGCCGTCCCACCATCCACCCAACTAATCCTCGGTATCAACAAATACTCTCACGATACCACCCTCTGCGCCGCCAATGCTCAAACCTCCGAGGTCCTATTTGCCATCTCCAAAGAACGAATCACCCGCTCCAAGCATGATGGTGGGAACATTGCCACCTTGGTCGAAACTTGTTTAGATTGTCTCGAACTTGATTTAGACAATGTTGTCAAAGTTGTCATGAACAATCATCATCATCGGATATTACCATTGATTGAATCAGATATTGACCATATGGAATGGGAAGAGGGACTAGGTATCAATGGAGGTGTCGAGACGGGTTATTCCGATGAATACAATGTCTTGGAATCGATTGAGGATAAGATGGAATTAAGTCATCATTTGGCACATGCCTATAGTGTTTGTGCACAGGCTCCATTTGATACGGGTATGGTGGTAGTTATGGATGGGATGGGGGAGACGTATCGTGTTATGAAGAAGGCGATGGAGATGGAGGATGAGACGTATGTAAGTGATTTTAGTTTGGTGGGTAATGATGATTATTATGAGGAGATTGAGATTGTACCAAGAGATTTGGACGAGTTGGCGCAGAAATCGTATTATGATTGGAGGGAGGCTGAGTCGGTTTATACGTTTTGTAAGGATGAGGCTGGTCTCAGGGTGAAGGTGAGTTTTGTTCATGTGTATTGTGTATCTTGTCATTATATTGACGCTTCAAATTTGGAACGCAACAACTCATTTTCGAAGCTTCCTTTCGTCACTCACCACACAACAACAAAACATATAGCCAATCTTCAAACGATTCACTCAAGAGAACAGCCCACCAACACTCTACAATCATGGATTTGAAAATATGGATTCTTTAGGGGCACTCTATTCACGTGCCAGTTCCCACATCTTTGGTGATTGGAATGCTTGTGGGAAGGCTATGGGGTTGGCTCCATGGCAAGATCATGCATGGGATGATGATACGGAGGTGGAGGGTGAGATGAAGAAGAAGCAGCGCATTATTCCTGAAATGATTGACGCGCCAATTGTGGAGGGGAAGTTATATGTTGATGGAGATTTGAAGATTAATCGAATGAGTATGAAGGGTATGCCGTTCATATCTAGGGTAGACTCGGATATGTTTGATGATGAGGGGAATATGGTCCGAACGAAACGATATGATTTTGATGATAATGATTACAAGGGACCAACGGAAGAGACGAATGATGAGAAGAAAGATGAAAGTGATTCCACGCCAGTTTCAGAGAAACAACTACCTACTAGAGTTGCATTAGATGCCATTGGTCTTGCCGCTCGTATGCAAACCGATCTTGAAACTGTTGGGATGGACTTTGTCAAACACTTCAAGGAGCAAACGGGTGAAACAAATTTGTGTTTGGCTGGAGGAGTTGCTTTAAATAGTGTATTGAATGGTCGGTTGTGTAGAGAGCTAGGCTTTGAAAATGCGTTTGTGCCGCCCTATCCCGGCGATGACGGAATTGCTGTAGGTTGTTGCGCCTATGGACTGTTTGGAGGTCAAGCTGGTGAGGACAAGTCTGCACCAAAGTTATGGAACGAATCATTATCACCTTATCTTGGACCACTTCCCACGTCGACTGAAATGGCCGAGGCAGTTGCATGGGCAGAACCTTGGCTTGATGTAGAGATTATTACAGACGAAAAGCGACGCATCGACATTCTTGTAGAAGAGATATCTTCCGGGGGTGTTGTCGCTATTTACAATGGAAGGAGTGAAATGGGACCACGAGCGCTTGGACATCGCAGTATTTTGGCCGATCCCCGTGAAAAGGGATTAGTACGTTTCATCAATGAGTTTGTGAAGAAGCGTGAGAGTTTCCGTCCCTTTGCACCAAGCTGTCTCGCGGAGGAGGCTTCCGAATGGTTTGATCTTGGAGACTACGCCGCAGCAGTCGATAATAATGTTAGTCCATTCATGTCGCTAACAGCGCAAGTGAAGAAGTCGAAGCGAGAAAAGATTCCGGCAGTTACCCATGTGGATGGCTCCTCCAGATTGCAAACTGTAACTCCAGAGGCTGAACCGTTCTACCACAAGTTGATATCTGCATTTTACAAAGCTACGGGAGTTCCAATGGTCTTAAATACCAGCTTCAATACACTCAAGAGCGAGCCCATTGTGGAGAGTCCGCGTAATGCTGTGAGAAGCTTCCTGTCTTCAATGGGCACGATAGAAATACTCGTCATGGGAGACTACGTCATAAAACGAAAGGATGCCAATGTTCGAAAACTTTTGGGAGAAGAGCAGAAGAATGGATTGATGACGCAGCCTTCTTTCCCAATTAGAGCTGGTGCAGTCGATTACAAAAATACGTTTACAGTAGACAAAGATGATATTTCGGAAACAAAGACTTTTGTCAGGATGCCTGGAAGGCCTATGCACAATCCAAAGGATGAGTGGTTCGAATTGGTTGACGATCTAGAGGGGCAGCTTCTTGGACTCTGCGATGGAAGCGTTGGTGTGAACGATATCATGACTCAGTTCGCTGCCATGTCAGGAGATGAGAACCAACAATTCGACAAAATCACAGACTATGATAAAGTTTTGTTTGAGAACATCATTAGGCGACTTATCCGTCTCAATGAGCATACTTTGATAAGTTGGTAATGGCAGAATAAAATTAGAATTTCACTATCACATACATAATTACAATCACAAAGTCCACAAAGATTTTACGATTCATCAATCTCCACGCACAGATCCCCTCCATCCAGCTGATCTCCTGCAGTAACCACGACCTGCTTTACAACTCCATCACACGGAGATGTGATGATAGTTTCCATCTTCATCGCCGACATGAGTACCAAAGGATCACCCTTTTTGACTTCATCACCCTTCTTCACCTTGGTTTCCAATACAACGCCGGGCATCGCAGCACCGATGGACCCAGACACACCTTTGAGAGCCTTCAGACGCTTTGTTTCTGCAACTCCTGACCGCTTATCTTTCACATGGACTGAGCGTGGCTGACCGTTCAACTCAAATTGAATATTGACAATGCCATCATCTGACGTTTCACCGACACTGATCAGCTTGACGATCAATTGCTTTCCCTTCTCAAGTGACACATTTAGCTCTTGGTCAACTTTCATTCCTGTGAGGAATGTGCGGGTGTCCAAATATGACAATTTGCCGTATTCCTCTTGACGTTACATGAACTCATCAAAGACCTGGGGGTACATCGCGTGTGACATGACATCATAGTCAGAGATTTTGTCCGCTGACCACTTCTCTTCCAATGTCTTGCGATTGATATCGAAATCGTAGGGTGGCAGCTGCGCTCCTGGTCGGCCATCAAAACAACTCAGTCCATCCGTTCCTTCGATCGTTCGTCCCTTAAGCACTCGAGAGCGCAGTGGCTCTGGAAATCCGAACGGAGGGATCCCAAGGTATCCCTGGAAATATTCGATGACGCTGTTTGGGAATGAGAGCTCCTCCGCTTTCTCAACCACCTCATGCTCTGTTAAGTTGTTGGCCACAATGAATTGAGCCAAGTCACCCGTAACCTTACTGCTCGGAGTTACCTTGATAATGTCTCCCAACAGACGGTTGGCAGCAGCATACGCAGTTTTCACATGACTCCACTGACCAGTCAAACCAAGTTGGGTGGATTGATAGAGGAGGTTGGTGTATTGACTGTCAAACAAAAAAGTAAACAGATAGTTAGCATAAGCACTGCAAGAGATATAAAGATGCATACGAAATACTACATCTACATGCATCCTTTTAGGCACTCACCCTCCAGGCATCTCGTGAATGTAGACATCAGCACTTCCAGACTTCTGACCACTTTCAAATGGGGCATAGAGTCCTCTAGCTTCTTCCCAATATTCATTGAGCATCGATACCTCGGTGAGATTAAGACCTGTATCAAGATCAGTGCCTTTTGTACTTGCAACGAGTGCACCAAGTGAAGGTTGTGCCGTCGTGCCGCTTAACGCGTCCGTTGCGGAATCAACGGCATCTGCTCCAGCATGAGCTGCAGCCAGCATGCTTGCAACTCCTGTGCCAGCAGTATCGTGCGTGTGAACTGATCCAAGAAAACAAAAATTGAGCTGGCATGATGCCGAAGAGTGAAAGTAAGGCACAAATGCATGAAGTGAACTCACCATGAATAGGAAGGTTGGGGAATTCATTACGAATTGCACCCACTAGCATTGTTGCTGCATTAGGCTTCAGCAATCCAGCCATGTCCTTGATAGCTAGAACATGAATTCCTGCGGCCTCCAACTCACGGACAAAGTGAAGGTAGTATTCTAGATCGTACAAACCTCTCTCGGGATCTGAGACGTCACCGGTGTAACAAACGGCACCTTCAACTATTCCTCCAGCCTGACCAACAGCATCAATTCCGAGTCTCATGTTCTCGATATAATTCAATGAATCAAATACACGAAAGACGTCCATTCCAGCATCTTTGGCTAGTTGACAAAACTTGAAGACGACATTGTCAGCGTATGAGGTGTATCCAACTGCGTTGGCACCACGGAGTAGCATCTGGAACGGAATGTCTGGAACTGCCTCCCTCAAACTCATTAATCTCTCCCAAGGGCATTCGTTCAGAAATCTCATTGACACATCAAACGTTGCGCCACCCCAGCACTCCAAACTGTATGCATTTCTCAAAGCAACGGATGTAGGCTCTGCAATGTTTAGCATATCAATAGTCCTCAGTCTGGTGGCCAACAAACTTTGATGCTGAAGTGCAAATTGAAGGAAGGTCACGCAAGAAAGATGAGGTGCGATACGAGTTAGGGAAGTGTATCAGAGGTCATGATGCAAGGCAACGCAATAATAAACTTACAGCATCACGCCAAGTAGTATCCGTAATGAGCAACCCTTTATGCTCTCTCACTGCTTTGGCAAAGGCCTCAGGCCCTTCTTCATCGAATATCTTTTTGAGAGATTTATTCTTCTCACGCTGCAAGTCAATCTGAGGCACAATGGGATCAATTTGGCTTGGAGGATCACCTGTGGCTCCAAGACTTTTGGGTGTGCCATTGACAAGAACCTCTCCGATGTACTGAAGCAATTTCTGAGCACGATCTTTTTCCTTCAAGGGGGACAACAAGTCTGGATTTTGGGCAATAAACCCTGTGGTTACTTCTCCCTCAAGGAAATCTCGGTGGTTCAACACATTCAACAGGAAAGATTTGTTGGTTTGCACACCTCGAACACGAAACTCTCGAAGGGCACGAATAAGCTTGGCTGCTGCGTCTTTACGATCACGTGCCTTTGCAGTAATTTTCACAAGGAGACTATCGTAGTGTGGTGTAATCTTAGCTCCAGGAAAACCTGGTCCGTCGTCGAGCCTAATTCCAAATCCTGCTGGCATTCTGAACACGTCAATTGTTCCTGTGTCAGGCCTGAAGTCATGTGCTGGATTTTCGGTAGTTACACGACATTGCATAGCGTACATCGTAGGTTCGGAGATAGAATCCTGCGTCAATCCAATCTCAGGTAATGTCTTGCCAGAAGCAATGAGGATTTGGCTTTGAACGATATCGATTCCTGTGATTTCCTCGGTAATTGTGTGCTCCACTTGCACTCTGTGACGCAGCATGATATGATGTAAGAGGGGGGAAGCAGATAAGATTCACTGAATCAGCACAAAGCAGCGTTTATGACTCACCTTGGATTCACCTCCATGAAATAATGATTCCCATCTTTATCAACAAGAAATTCGACCGTTCCAGCATTCCTGTATTTATTCAGCGACAACATCCTCACAGAATCCTGGAATATCTTCTCTCTAGTCTCTCTGCTCAGCCCGGTTGCAGGAGCAGTCTCGATAACTTTCTGATGACGGCGTTGTACAGAACAATCACGATCAAACAGATGGATGACATTCCCTGTGCCGTCTCCCAAACATTGGACCTCAATGTGACGAGGCTGATCAACATATTTCTCCACAAAACACCGTCCATCTCCGAATGCATTCAATGCTTCATTACTCGCCAAGCGGAACATACTCTCCAGATCATCTGCAGTGGGGACGATACGAATACCACGTCCACCCCCTCCCATGGCTGCCTTTACAATGACCGGATAGGTAATTGGATTGTTCGGGTCTTCAATCCATTCCTTGGCTTCGGAAGGAGTTGAAAATGTGGAATCACTACCAGTGATAATTGGTACATTAGCCTTGATAGCCAATTCCTTTGCAGATGTCTTATCGCCAAATGTGTTCAAATTGTCCACTGTTGGACCAACAAATTTGACACCAGCATCTTCCAAACTCTTGGCAAAATTGGCATTCTCACTCAACAAACCGTACCCTGGGTGAACTGCCTCCACACCATTCTGAACACACAACTCCACAATCGTAGGAATGTCCAAATACGCCGCAACAGGAGATTTGTCACTGGATAATTGAAAGGCTTGATCCGCCTTGTACCTGTGTTGAGTGAATCTATCCTCGTGACTGTAAATTCCTACGGTGGAGCAGCCTAGTTCTGTCCCTGCCCTCAGGATACGGGTAGCAATCTCGCCACGATTGGCTGAGATAGACACACGATGATATAGTATATTATAATAATTAGTAAACAGTGTCGGCATATCTTTTGTTTCCGTATCTTTGCATTGTACTTACCTGCCATGATCTTCTTGAATGGACGAGGCTCGGGACGATACTCCTCCGCTGCCGAAGAGAATACACGTGCCGTTGGTAGATTACAGAAATGGACATTTGCATCATTGCCACTAGAATGGTGGTGGATCCATGAGGAATCATTTGCAATGGTGGATACGGCGGCGGCGGTTGCTCTTCCTCCAACTACTGCATTTGTGCGTTGGATTGCTGGCCGCTGCAATAGACGGCGGCCTAGAGTAGACGACATGGAGCGGCGGCTCCACTGACGCAGCATCATCTTGACAATGAGTAGTTTGTTCCTGCCTACCTCTAAGTATGGCTTCTTTGTAGGAGGAGGCTATGTACTGCAACTGCCGGACGTCAACATTACATCAACGCTTCTCATCTGTCTTATTTTTTTGGATTTTGGATCAGTTTGGATATTATGACCAAAATCAAGATACGTGTCTTTTACTTTTAGTCAGTTCTATCCGCAGATAAAGTGCAGAAGACGGCTATGTACATGCATGGCAGCCGGGAGTGAAGCTATTGAAGTATCATTTCAATGTAAGGATGTATTTTGAACATTTTTTACTCATGCTATCGGGGTTATTTTGAAGGTCAATAAATTCCCTTGGTCCATAGTATCGGAATCAAATCAGATGAGACTACTCAAACTCAAGTCTTGTTTCAAACTAATTTGTCTGTAAGAGATAATTCATCTGATGTATATTTTTGCTATTGAGAATATTTAGTCCTTCATATTTGCATCCACTCTGAGAGCAAGAGCAAGATAATCCTCGCCTTGATCCTACAAGTGGTACCCCCTAGAGCTCAACATCTCCTTTATAGTTCATGCGAGAAACCATTTCCACCGTTGATTCTTATACTGCTTCTGGAAATTATCGTCTGCTCGATCAAAAGTATTCATGGGTTGCTTTTCTATTAATCAAATGCATGAGATGGCCGCAGGTGGCTGAGTTGATCAACATTAAAAGGTCAGCCATTCGGGAGAGGAAGAAAAACCTACCGCTACACGACCCTGCGTAGGAATAAGTAACATAAAATAACGCATTGATTTCCCCGCCCAAGCTTGGGGTCTTTCTTGTTTCTTGCGACGATGCAACAACAACTTCCTACTATGTAGGGAACCGACTTTAGAGGGAAGAGGAAGAGTCCATAAAAGATTTAGACACTGAACAACCTTGTCGCTTACAGAGTCCCGGACAAACAAACCTCCTGTCTGAATCGATTCCATCAAATAGCATGGTGTTGCTCAAGAAGAAATTGCAGAAATCACTTTGGTTTTACAGGCTGCCGAAATCAACCGGCATCACATCTGGTTTACTTCTATTATGTGGTGGTGGCGCAATCACAAATTTTACTTTGATGAAGTCTTCAGCTACCAACAACAAACTCAGACACAATCACGACGAAGACGACGATACATCACCATACTTGAAAGGTTCAAATAAAAACAAATTCGACTGTCCATTGGACGGCTCCTTCGACCCACCAGGTAGTGAAATCATCATCGACTATGACAAGATTCGAACCATGGACAAAAGTCCCTTGGAGAAAGTACAGAACTTCACCACAGATGCTTACGTCAAATTCATGTTGGAAGACGCTGGAACAGAGCACTATGCATTTCTGAATTATCTATCAAATACATATGGAGACTGCCGTCATTTCACCGATATTGGCACTCGCGTCGTTGCATCATCTGTTGCTATTGGATCAAATCTTAAATCACCCGTATGGACATTTGACATTCCCACTAGTAAGGAACGATATGCAGCCTTTCGGGGGGATACAGAGGAACAGTATCAAGCAAAGGCAAAGTCTATCGGGCTTGATATCAAATTTCACAACTTGGACTTGTTGAAAGTCTCTGACGAGGAGTTGAAGGAATATGTTGGTACCTGGTTTGTCATGTTGGATACATTTCATGAACCGGATACCTCTCCGTTTGAACGCGAATTCTTTCAGAGACTGCTTGACATTAAATTCAAGGGAATCTTAGGGCTGGATGATATTTATTTGAATGCTGAAATGAAGCAGTGGTGGAAGGAAGTGCAGGATGGAGCATTAGATGGTGGATATGCAACTTATGACATCAGTGAGGTAGGGCACTATTCAGGAACAGGATTAGTTGACTTTAGCGGAAAGGTAGTGATCAAGAAATAAGTGAAATACCCTAACTTGTGTAGCACTCAGTTAGTCTCCTGAACTCTCTCGCATCTAATTGCCCAATGTGATAAAATTGATAAGTGATGGTGCAAAGGATTGGTTTTTAAGTTACAATCTATCTACACCGGAACAGTTTCTGCGAATTATGAAGTTGACATTCAATTTACTCAGTCTTAATTGTTTCCACCTTGGTTCGGATTCGGTATCCTGATCGTTCTTCTGTCGCCAGTTCGAGGGTCGGTTACAGTCACTTCCTGATAGTCCCCAGGTCCTGCAGCCCCTCCAGAGTACTGCTGCTCGTTATTACCAAAAGGTCCTGTTGCAGTTGGACGAGCTGTTCCCGGAGGCGATTGAGATTGTCCACTCGACGCAAGAGAGCCTAAGCGAGTCCCACCTGCTCTTCGTGGATCCCGCACAGAATTACTGAATTGGCCAATAGGTGATGGCGACGCTTTATTCCTCCAGTCAGAAGGTCCTTGCTGGAAAGCACTATCAGATTGTGGTGGCGGTTGAGAAAAGTTTTGGCGAGGTGGGGGGACGTTGGCGGTCGGTTGAGGCCGCTGTTGGCTTGTAGAAGGTCGCCCGTCAGCAAACTGACTTGTACTCATGTTCCTACTGGGGGTGAAATTGTCAGACATGGGCTGTCTCATCGATCGACCCATACGAGCACCTTCGCCGCCAGAAGGAGGTACATTTGGTCCGGCATTGCTTTGCCTTTGAGATGCCATGTTGGTTTGAGGAGGAGGTTGGTTCATTCCGCTGTCAAAAGGCGCACCAGCGCCAGGGCGTCCTGCTTGTGGAGGAGGTTGCATCGGCTGTTTCATTTGAGACATGTTTCTATTTGGTGGAGAGACTGACGAGAAACCTTTGGTGGGCATCGGACCTTTAGGAGGCATTGGACCGGCGGATTGTCTCGATGCAGACTTGCCGAATGCTCCACCTAGACCAAACACCGGACGACGATTAGATGTTGCTTTTGGGGGAGGTGGCATGCTTGAAGGCGGAGGCTCGTCACTTCTTATCTCAGGTGAGCCTCTTCCAAGCTCTGCGTCTAGTAAGATATCTCTCGCGACAAATGATGAATCACTTTCAGCCACAATTCCTCCTTTGTTTGGGAATAGTGGTGCAGAAGATGTTTTTCCGAAGGATGATGCAGGACCGCCACTACTTGCTCCTTCCAAAGGTGCTTTCCCGAACGAACTAGAAGTAGGACCTTTCGTTTGTGGCATACTTCCTCCGCCTCCAAAAGGACCTTTCATGTCAGTAGAGCCTTTCATCGGTGCTTTACCAAATGAAGCAGATTTTGCTTGTGACGGCATTCCCCCTCCGCCGAATGGACCCTTCTCAGCAGGGCCCTTCATAGGTGCTTTGCCAAACGATGAACCGGGAGCTTGTGCCTTCGGCATTCCTCCTCCACCAAATGGACTCTTCTTCTCCCCTCCAAACACGGTAGCACTGCCTTTCTTTGTATCCATGTTTTTTTCGACCAAAGACTTTCCAAAGGGTCCCTTGATCGACTCTTTGCTCATAAAATCTTTTCCGCCAAATGGACCCTTCTTCTGGTCTACACCCTTAAGTGGTGCTTTACCAAATGATTTTGACTCGGCCTTCGAGGGCATTCCCGCACCACCATTTCCAAACGGACTCTTACCGTTGGGCGGTCCTTTCAGTGATGGCATTCCTCCTCCACCGAACGGGCCCTTGCTTTCGGGCGTTCCTTTCAGTGGCGCCTTTCCAAACGAAGAAGGGGCAGCAACTTTTGACGGCATTCCTTTTTCACCAAATGCACTCTTCGATGGAGCTTTACCAAACGCTGACGGTCCAGCTCCAAACGAAGGTGCAGACTTCTTCACTCCTGTATCCTCAGATAAAGACTTTCCAAAGGGTCCCTTCACCTGCGTAGAATCTGGTGCTGCTTTCTTTTCAAATGAAGCATCAACAGCTTTCGTTGGTATTCCTCCTCCACCGAATGGACTTTTATTCTCGGTTGCACCCTTGAACTTGAACGATGCTTTACCGAATGCTTTTGACTCGGCCTTAGGGGGGATTCCAAAGGCAGGCCCTCCACCACCAAATGGGCTCTTGCTGTCGGGCGTTCCTTTCAGTGGCGCATTTCCAAACGAAGAAGGGGAAACAGCTTTTGGTGGCATTCCTCCTCCACCGAACGGGCCCTTGCTATCGGGCATTCCTTGGGATGGTGCCTTGCCGAAGGCGGAATCTGATTTGGGAGGAATCCCAGGTGTTGAAGCTGGCCCAATGCCAACTCCTTTGAGTGGTGTCTTTCCAAATGCCGAAGGAGCTGCAGCTTTCGTTGGCATTCCTCCCCCACCAAACGGACTCTTGCTCTCTGCAGTACCTTTCGGAGGAGACATTCCAAATGATTTGGACGCAGGTGGAGGTCCAGAATATTTCTGACCGCCGACGAATCCTTTTTGTGGAGTCTTCTCGAAAGCTGAGGGAATGGTTGAGGAACCCTTTTTGGGCGGAGTTCCGAAGGTGCCTTTGGGCGGGGCCTTCCCGAATGCAGTGGGACCCGATCCAAACTTTCCCTTGTCACCTCCACCAGAAGTATCTCTGCCTTTTAAAGGAGTTTGAAATGCAGGGAATGCTGGAGCAGGGTAAACATTACCAAACGCCTTCGTTTTGCTTTCAGTCTGTTTCGGCATCCCAGTACTCTGCCCAACCATGTTTCCTTTAGGAGCAGGAGTAGCAACCTTCTTCGTCGGCATAGATGGCATTCCTCCTCCACCGAATGGACTCTTCTCGGTCTGACCCTTCAAGGGTGTTTTACCAAATGAAGAACTGACACCTTTTGATTTCGGTGGCATTCCCCCTCCACCAAACGGACTCTTGCTCTCGGTAGGGCCATTAAAAGTGGGTGGCATTCCCTGCATTGATGGAGCTTCAGGTGGAGAAGCTGGTTCTGAATAACCTCCCCGATTGTCCATTTCATAAGGAGCAGAATTCTCTACCTCCTGATTGCCAGTTCCAAAAAAAGGATTCTTCATTCCAAACGGACCAGAATTCTCCCCATTGTCTTGCATTCCATACGGCGTAGACGAAGAAGGGTCCCTACCAATCATGTTCGACTCATATTCACTCTCCCTTTTCAATGCTCCCGAAGAATAAACAACCCCCGCAATAATAGCACTCGGCACGGCCACCAACGCAATATCCTCCATAGTCTCATCAAACTCCTTCCCCTTCACTTGCTTAATTTCCTGATCCAACTTAATACGCTCCTCCATCGCCTTGATTCGAATAGCATCAGCAGTCTTCGCCTCCGCCTTCTTCGCCTCCTCAACCTGACGAAGAAACTCCAACGAAGTATTCACATCCAAACTCTCCCTCTCCAACTTACGTCGATTCTCCTCCGCACGAATTCTCGCCGCCTGAGCCTTCTCCGCCTCCTGATACTTCAACTTGGCCTGCTCCGCAGTCGCTGCCTCACGATCCTTCACCGATTTAATCTTTGCCTCAATCGCCTTCTTCTCGGCATCGGCACGTGCCTTCTGTGCTGCCTTTTCGGCACGTTGTTCCAGTTCCTTTCGGGCTTTTTCGGCATCCTTTTCGGCCGCGAGACGTGCCTTTTCTTGTTCCTTGGAGATTTTTTCGAGTTGGGCTCGTTTGGCGGCTTCGATGCGTGCTTCCTCCTCGGCGATTAGTTTGTCTCGTTCTCCTGTTGTCATTGTTGTTGGTGGTACCACATCCACAGTTTTCACCTTTTCAGCTGCCTTCTTTGCACTATCTGATCTAATTTCTGCCAATTTCTTCTCCAATGCTAATTTCTCTGCAAGTGCAGCCTTTGCTGCATCTTCCACCTTTTGAACATCTACAACACTTGATGTATTTGGTACCTCCGGTTTTGCAGCAGCAGCAGGAGGAGGAGGAGGAGGAGTTGCTGTAGTAGTAATAGTTGCATCAACCTCCTTCACTACTGGTGCTTCCAAAGTAGTATCCGTATCCGCAATCAGAGTTTGCGGAAGATTATTCATCAATGACATTGCTACAGCTGCATTATCTGACCCAATCAACGATTTGGGCATACTCTCCACACTTTCAATAGTATTGGTCATTCCCGACAGAGTTGACGTTGCTACTACTACTTCTGTATTTTTGACGTTATTAGTAGTAACATAATCATCCATGATGGTAGATGTGATGAGAGAGGAAGCATCACCCGTGCCAATGGATGCTGTGACTACACCTGCGAGACCAGCGGCCAATGCCTGTTGGGGTGATTTTAGATAGATAGTTGGTGTATATAGTAACATAAATATCATTTTTTGTCAGCACAAAACAAAACGAGTGGAGAGTAGAGTAATGAATGAAATAAGAGAGTGAGATTTTGTTGCATCAAAATTAGAATTCATCATCATCATCATCCATTATTGCAAAGAATAAAAGAGCATCATTCATACATCACCCCCCCCTCTTTGTCATATACTAAAATCTTACCTTGGTAACATAAAGTTGACCACTAAGCACCCCCATAAAATTCATCCCAAACCGACTACGAAGAAGATGATAATGTTTCCTTTCCTTCTCTTCTTCACCATCACCATCCTCGTGACCAACAGTATTATAATTCACAATCAAACTCTCCCCATTATGATTCAACTGTCGTAACTGCAATGATTTTACAGAAGATGGAATTGGAGTGAAGGAATTGACTACCGTCCCAATTGAGGTGGTGAGGAGGAGCAATGCCGCTGTGGAGAGTTTCATCTTTTTTTATTGATGGTTTGTATGTATGTTGGTATGTGTGCGTACTCGCCTGTTAGTTTGTGCCCTGTAATATATTTTGTGTTGGACAAATGAATGTAAGTTTTTGAAAGGGAAAGTTGATGAGATGACCGACATCATAGTGGTGAATGATACGTTTTGACATTATCATGATATGATGTGTCATGTGCACATTTTTGCAATGCAGTCCAAAAGTAAAAGGTATGAAACCACCAATGTAATTATTGACCCCCATAAAAAGGATGATAAATGAAGTGGTCGACAAGATGAACTCACCTGTCTTTTATATTTGGCTACCAATGATAAATATGGAGATGACACGAGATGTGTATGGTACCTCTAGCGAAGAGATAGAGAGAGAGGGGTAATTAGCGTCACTTTCTCAGCGCCTCAAATCTTTCTCTAGAGCCAAAATATTAGTCTACTATTGTTACCCCGGCTCTATCTCTAGAGTTGTGAAGTGCTGTGCCTTGGGGTTGTTATCTTGGCATGTACTTCAATGCGTAGATAGTACGCCCGTGGAAGTCATCATCTCTATCGATGGACATCATTGAGGAAGATACAACTTACCGTATCATTAAAATTTATCTACAGTAGGTTCACTCTCTAGATACGTCATCGCCACTTTGAAACTTGCAAAACTTCAAAGAAGACTCCTTGTCGAGATAAGCGGGTGCTCGGGCTCACCCACAGAAAGGAAATTAGAATTTTGGTCATTTCACAGCATTTCAGGAGTATATTTCGTCATTGTACGGGTATTTTCAGCACATTTGTACCTTTTCCACAGTTGTGGGCCGTCACGTGGGCTCCGCCCAAAGTTGCTAGAAAAGAGCCCACCAATCACATACGCCTAAAAGAAGACCAACACAACACTTCTTGTTGTAGAGCTCGCGTGAGAGCAGCAGCGGTGGTGATGTTCTTGCTGCTGTTGGCAAACAATACATCGGCAGCAGATAGCAGATAGCAACAACAAAATGAGGTTCAGTACCTCTGCCCTAGTGATAGTCCTCTTGCAAAATTCATCATGGCTCTCACCAAATGATGCATTTTCTCCTCCGTTGTCAAGAGTGATCAAATCGTCATCGTCATCATCGTCAAATGAACATACAAAGAATGATGGTTTATATGCTCGACATGACGATGAGCAGAATGAGAATAATAATGATAACAGCAAGTCGAGGATTGTATCATCAATGTTGCTGGGAGGAGCTGCCTTTCAACTTTCTACATCCAAGGTGAGTGCCTGCTGAATGCTTTGTATATACTTATATACTCATGTTGTGCGCGTGCGTTCCCTTCATCTCTCTCTGTCTATCTGGACTCACTTTATTGCAATTGCATAATGTGTATTCATTTATCATATATAGGCATTAGCCGTAGGAAGTACATCGATAGGTATAATGACCGGAGCATTACTCAGCAGCAGCAGCGGTGGTGGTGGTGGTGCAATGTACGAACATAACATCAATCTTGCTACTGTCAGTGATGGAGTATCATCTTCATCATTATCACAGACTACTTCAATCATGTACAATATTCCACAAGAGCAACAACAACAGCAATCGCCATTGGTTCAATCATCTACATCGTATCTATCCGTACATTCCAATCTCCTCGCTGCTGCGGTAGACAACATGCCCATTACCACCACCACTTCAACAATCGAATCATCCAAACCTGCATCATCATCATCATCCACCACAAACGAACCATCATCATCATCATCATCATCATCATCCTCCGACAACACCTCCATCATAGGATCCTACTACCAAAAACAAGCTACCGAACGAGAACGTCAAGATCTACTCGACTCCCAACTCAAAGCCATCAAGGAGGCACAATCCACAGCTGAAAAGTTACGTCAAGAATCCATTGCCAAAGCCGAACTTAGAGCCCGTGAGGCACAAGAAGCACAACTCCAAGAAGTGGCACAACGGGAACGTTTGGCAAAAGAATTGGAGGTGGAATCCAAAATGAATTTCGAGTTGGAACAAAGTTTGAAGAAGAAAGATTCCTTTATTGGGGATATGAAACGAGAGTTGGAGAAGTTGAAGGAGGTTACGGTTGCGTTGGACAAGGTGAAGGTTAGTGAGGCAATGTTGATGAAGGAGAAGAACGAGTTGGAGGGGATGGTTGCCAAGTTGAATGAGAATTTGGACAAGGAATCGAGTAAGAATGTAGTGTTGGAGGGGACCTTGAAGGAGAAGGAGGGGATGATCAAGGATGTTAATGCCAAATTGGAAAAATTGATCAAGGTGGAGGAACAATTGCAAAGCACTAAGGCGAATGAGGCGAAGTTGTTACAGGATAAGGCTGCATTGGAAAAGAATGTGGCATCATTGACGGATAATTTGACAACGCAGATGAAAGTGAATACGCAACTTGAGGGACAGTTGGGGGGAGTTTATGATATTATTGCCGATACTAAAAGTCAATTGGAGAAACTCAAGTCGGTTGAGGTGGCGTTGGAGAAGACAAAAAAGATGGAGGCGTTGGAGGTGGAGAAGAAGAAGTTGGAAACGAATCTTAACGAGATGACTGTTACTTTATCGAAAACGACGAAAGTGAATGATGAATTATCGACTGATTTGAAGGAGAGGGAGAAGATGATTACAGATATGAAGAGTCAGATTGAGAAATTAAGAAGTGTGGATGCCAAATTGGAAGAGTTCGAGGCGAATGAGGCAAAGCTCATCAATGAAAAGAAGGCGGCTGAAGCTAGGATTGCTGATTTGACTACCAGTCTCGAGAAGGAGTTAAAGGCCAATGAACTCCTACAAAAGACTGTGATTGAACGTGATGGGATGATTACCTCCATGAAGAGTCAAATTGAAAAATTGTCAGTGGGTATTACCACCTCCGGAGATGAAGTCAAAAAGACGGAGGAACGATTTGCCAAAGAAAAGAGTGATATGGAAAAG
This sequence comes from Skeletonema menzelii, assembly GCA_036940005.1. Classification (NCBI taxonomy): domain Eukaryota; phylum Bacillariophyta; class Thalassiosirophyceae; order Thalassiosirales; family Thalassiosiraceae; genus Skeletonema; species Skeletonema menzelii. The sequence continues at coordinate 18,349 of JALLBH010000190.1, read as the reverse complement.
TCCCTTGCTGATTTGAATCAGAGGTTGGAGAAGGAGTTGAAGGCAAATGAGGCGTTACAGGGTACTTTGAAGGAGAAGGAGGTGATGATTACAAATATGAAGAGTCAGATTGAGAAAATGGTGGAAGATGCGAAGAAGGAGGAGAAGAAGAAGGTGGAGGCACCGGCTGCTGTGGCTGCGGCGCCGAAAGCGGAAACGCCAAAGGTAGTGGAGGCTCCCAAGGTAGAAGCACCGAAAGTAGCGGCGGCGCCGAAAGCGGAGACGCCAAAAGTAGAAGCACCAAAGGTGGAGGCATCGAAGGTAGTGGTGGCACCAAAAGCTGATCCACCGAAGGTAGAAGCACCGAAAGTAGAAGCGCCGAAGGTAGTGGAGGCACCGAAGGTAGTGGCGGCACCGAAAGTTGAGGCACCGAAGGTAGAAGCACCAAAGGTAGAAGCTCCGAAGGTAGTGGCGTCACCGAAAGCGGAGGCACCCAAAGTGGAAGCACCCAAACTAGAAGCGCCAAAGGTAGTGGAGGCACCGAAAGCTGTAGTCCCTGTCCCAGCTGCAACAGGAGTAAAGTCTGTTACTGGAGCAGTATCTACAGTTCAAACTATCCCAGATTCAAAACCAGCGGAGGCAAAGCAGTTAACAGAGAGCCTGAATCGTTTCAGATCGCCTACTACTTCATTTAGCACCCCGTCATTCAGCTCGAAATCATTATTAGAGGGAAAAGCTGACTTAGATGATGACGACGACGACGAAGTCAGGCTTGACATGAGTCAGGCAGCTAGCCAAGAGAGAATGAAGGAAGCGATGAATCGAGCAAAATCTCGAGTTACAAAACTTGCTTCAGCAGATGCTGATCCGAAGGATTTGGCTTTAGTAGCTGCTCCTGTTGCCGTGATTGCAGTTGCAGCGGTAGCAGCATCGAGAGGAAACGATGACGATGAAAATGATCAGTCTGGGTCATTTGGTGGGTTTAACGGTCAGTCTTCGTCACAGAATGGATTTGGCCAGGGGGCTGGTGGCTTTGGGTCATCGTCACCACAAAATGGATTTGGCTCATCCCCAGGTGGTTTTGGCGGAGCTAGCAGAGGAGGTGGTTTCGGCTCATCTTCGGGTGGCCTTGGCCAGTCAAAAGGCGCATTCGGTAAGTCATCCGGTGGTTTCGGAAAGTCGCCCTCTGGCGGATTCGGGGAGAAGAAGAGAAGCGGTGCTTTCGGCTCAACGGCAGGTTTCGGTCAATCGTCGTCGGGCGCACCAGGTGGTTCGCCAGGAGGATTTGGAAAGTCACCAAGTAAAGGCTCCACACCAGGCGGTTTCGGTTCGTCGTCGGGAGGATTTGGCAAATCAGCTGCACCGTCATTTGGTGGTGGCAAAGGAGCAGGGTCTGGATTCTCCAAGGGATCATCGCCTTCTTTGAAAGGCTCCAGCGGTGGTGCTGGAGGCGCAGGGTTTCTCTCTGGAATTTCATCGGGTGTAAAAGGAACGTTTGGAAAGTCCAGTTCAGGTGGTGCGTTTGGGAAAGCACCAACCAAGGGCTCTCAAGGGGGCACGCCAGCATTTGGTGGTTCGTCTGGTGGTACCGCATTTGGTAAAGCACCAGCCAAGGGAGGCTTTGGAGGCGACGGTGGAGGAGGAGGATTTGGTAAATCAAGCGGCGGCACTGCGTTTGGAAAATCGTCGGGCTCACAAGGAGGCACGCCAGCATTTGGAGGTAGTGGCGGATTCGGTAAGTCATCCGGTGGTACCGCATTTGGCAAAGCACCTTCGAAAGGAGGACAAGGTGGAACTCCCGCATTTGGTGGTGGAGGAGGGTTTGGAAAGTCAAGTGGTGGCACGGCCTTTGGCAAAGCACCTTCGAAAGGAGGGACACCTGCGTTTGGCGGCTCGTCTGGTGGCACAGCGTTTGGCAATGCGCCAGCGAAAAAGGGAGGCTTCGGTGGCGGAGGAAGTGGGTTCGGTAAATCAAGTGGTGGCACAGCGTTTGGGAAAGCACCAACCAAGGGCTCACAAGGAGGCACGCCAGCGTTTGGTGGTTCATCCGGCGGTACAGCATTTGGTAAAGCACCAGCCAAGGGAGGCTTCGGAGGCGGTGGCGGCGACGGCGGAGGAGGATTTGGTAAATCAAGCGGCGGCACTGCGTTTGGAAAATCGTCGGGCTCACAAGGAGGCACGCCAGCATTTGGTGGTTCATCCGGCGGGACAGCATTTGGTAAAGCACCAGCCAAGGGAGGCTTTGGAGGAGGTGGCGGCGGCGGCAGTGGAGGATTTGGTAAATCCAGCGGCGGCACTGCGTTTGGAAAATCGTCGGGCTCACAAGGAGGAACGCCAGCGTTCGGTGGTTCATCCGGCGGGACAGCGTTCGGCAAATCACCAACCAAAGGCTCGCAAGGAGGAACACCCGCGTTTGGTGGCTCGTCTGGTGCCACCGCATTTGGCAAGGCACCAGCCAAGGGAGGCTTTGGAGGAGTCGGCGGTGGAGGCTTTGGCAAAGGACCTGCGGGTAGTGGCTTTGGTAAGAAAACAAGTGGTGCTCCTAGTGGAGCGTTCGGTAAGGGCCCTGCAAATGGTCAGACTGCATTCGGAAAGGGCGCAGGGGCTGGTGCTGGTGCATTTGGGGAGAACGCAAATGGTCTCAGTAGCTTCCAGTAACAGATGGACGACGAGTCGTTTGCGACTTGAGCTTGAGAGCTAGCAGCGTTGTAGAGAGTGAAAAATTAAGCTTTTAACAACTTAGGGCATTAGGGCTCTCAATACAATCATGATAGTAGCATCATTATCATTATCTCCATCCAAATCTCTTTTTATTCGTGGCATTATAAACAGCCAAAATATCCTTCTCCTCCTCCTCTTCATCCTCCACATCACCACCACCACCATCATCACTCACAAACCGATCCGTCCTCAATGGACCCACCGCCCTCCAATTATCCAACATGGTCGACCATTGAGGGATAGCCGCCTGTCGTGATACCATGAAATTTACAACCTTGCCCACTATTGCGGCTGTCATGGCTCGTGTGAGTGCACCTTGCATATCGTTACTTACTTGGAGTAATTTTTGCATTTCGTCAAAGGACCATTCGATTACTTCTACTTCTTCAACTGCGACGATTGTGGATATGAATCGAGTTATTGGTTGTTGTTCTGATGTCATTGTAGCTGATGTTGTTGATGAGTCAATGTAACTGTCATCTTGACTACCACTCTTTGTTACCAATGCACCCGATGTAGAGTCAATGTTGTTATTACGTCCTCCACCCGAAATCTTCTTTTGTACACTTCTTTCACCATCATCCTCACCATCACAACTCTTCTTCTTATCAGCAGCCTTTTTCTTCGCAGCAGCATGATCTTTATCCCACTTGGCCTGTAAAAACGACATTTCCCCAATCCATGCTCCAGCATCACCCCCAACATTCCTAAATCGATTCCCCTTCTTACTCCCAATGGCAGTTAAATGTCTCCCACCAACATTCGCCCTAGTTTTCCCCCGAACAACCAATTGGACACTATCAATTTTATCACCCTGTCGTGCAATTATTTCCCCTGCGGGTAATACCTTGACATGTCCGACAGATAAACATTTGTGGAATTGAAATTGGGTGACACCATAGGGTTGGAAGTGTTCTTGATAAATATCCATTTCATGTGGGGTTAATACCACCTTACCCTGTCGTTCATTTAATATCTTGGCAATATTGAACCCATTGACAGAAGCGAATAGCATAGACCATAATATCGCTGGCCATTTGATTGGAGGGGAGATGAGAGAGTAAATGACAAATGTACAATTGCCCGTCATGGCAAGGGAACGGAGTTCAAGTACGTCCGAACGGGTGAAGCCAAGGAGTGTGGCCATGGAACCGAAATTGAGGATTAGGAGGGGTGTGTTGAGTTTGAGCCAGGACTTCCAGCTCCATGTGTGTTGTTGTTGTTTTTGAGAGGAGGATGTGTTGGCTACCAAGGCTGCCTTTTCAGATTGAATTTTAGTCGATGCCGATTTGGGAGGTTCCTTGAATGATTTGGGTACGCCAAGTGGTTGTGCCGGAATTCGAAGCAATTGCGGAGGCTGATCAGAAGAAGACGTTTGATTCTTGTTTTTAATAATTGGTCGTCGGTAGTATTGACCCTTGTAAACGAATTTCACGTATTGTTGCGTCATTACCGGTGTGCCTTGTTTTCTCTTGCGGGTTATTGGTGCTTGTTTGTGCAACCCTCGGAAGCTTTCGCGGAGGATGCGTGTGATGTGCCAGGCGCTGGCGAAGTTGCTTCGTTTCGACATCTCTCTCTATATATAATATATTATATCGAAATATATCGTTTTTGATGTTCTGATTTCTAATTGAAATTTCAATTTCTACACCGTTCAAATATTCTTCTTTGATCAATTCGTCCTGACTGTGTTATTATTGCTCGTCCTTACTACTTGTTGCTGTCGTACTTATTGTACTCACAAACAGTTGGTTCTTGATTCTGTCGTGGAGTAGTATTGTAGACAGTACTTATGGCTGAATGAACTTACTTCTCATAACGTTCATGTTTATGATGTTCTTGTTCTTGCTTTCAAAGTGCCGATGTTGAAGCAGCCAATGACGTCATCAAAACAAAGTGTACACCCTTGAAGCTATTGCAATAATTGTACAACTGGAAAAATAGAATGTCTTTTATCTAGCTACAACGATAGCGGGGAGGGGTTATGAGGGATATTTTTGACTTGTTTGTACGATAACAGGGGCATTTTTAGTTCCTGAAGTAAAATGGGAAAGGTGCGGAAGCTGGAGGAGAATCGACTGGTATCAGAGAGTTGCGCCTTTATTGCCTGGGATGGGAAACGAATGCAATGATTGAGACGAAGGATGAAGCTCACAAACATTCATCGACCCGACCAAGCATTGGTACATACCGTCAATAACGACATATACCTACTGTCTTTCTGGGTATTAATAATATGAGCTCGTCAATGTTCCACTACCACTCCTACTTCAAAGACTCCATTTCAGTTCAAAAGAGGCGCAGATCGACAAATGATTGTGAGGAACACGAGAGCAATCCCCATTTACAAGATTTTTTGGTTCCACACCATACAGGAGATGTCAAGTCTCAAGAAATTGATAGGAGTACAAAAAGGAAACCAACCCTCCCTCGACCGTGTGTGAGTATATTACATAATGCCGACTGTCCCAGCCGTCACTCCTGTGAGATTACAGAGAGCAAACGGCACATTTCCTTCCATGAGGTGACCGTTCGAGAGTATGATATGGTACTGGGAGATCATCCCAATTGCAGCTATGGCCCACCTATCTCACTCGGCTGGCATTATCTCGAGTATGAACCCATGAATGTGAATGAATACGAGTTTCATCATTCGAGACGGAGGAACTTGAGACAATTGTGTTTGAATTATTACCGTAGGCAGGAAATTTTACTCAAGGATCACACAGAAGATGAATTGCGGAGGGCAACGAAGGAAAAGGATCGTGTCATGTTCACTAGGAAGATGACAAAAGCAATCTTTAAGTATGGAATGGTAGGAGAGTATATAGATCGTGCTCTCCATAAGATTGCGAAGAGAGTTAATAGTAAGAAGAACAACGAAGCTGGAAAGAAGAAGGAGGTCGGTGGCAACACTTGGAGATCAGAGGATGAGTTGGATTGGTCAAGATCGAAGTTTACAAAAGAGTCATCTATTCTTAGAAAATAGAGGAAGTAATACTTAGTAGACCAACTCGGAAAATAGTACCCAGCCTAGAGCTCAAACAATAGAAAGCGAGTTGCGGTGTCTCGTGCATAACATAACTTCATGTCTATCTTTTTTTCTTATCTAATTCATACTCCTACCTAATAGCCATTACCATCTTCTGACAGGAGGTCATCAATTTCAGACACAGCCGAGTTCAAATATTGAATGCCTTCATCAACATCAAGATAATCTACTTCTGCGTCATAGCTGTTGAGAGCATCTAATCGATCATCAACTTGGGCCAAAGCATCATTCAGGTAGGACATGTTCTGCTCGATTTGCAAAAGCTCTTCACTTTCCTTGTTCATTCTCATCTCCTCCTCATGCTGTTGTTTGAGCCTGGCCGCTTCTTTTGCTCTCAGCTCAGCTTCTTCTTTGGCTCTTTGCTCGGCAGCCAGTCGCTCCTCAAATACTTTCATTTCGGCCTCTTCTTTTGCCTTCTCTTCTAACAGCAACCGCTCCTGTTCGTCTTCCCACGCCCTTAACTTGGCTTCCTCCTCTTCTCTTTGCCTTCGCTCCTCAGCCAAACGCTCCACCTCTTCCTGCTGTTGTCGAAGCTTCTCGGCCTCTTGTTCTTTTGCCCTTTGCTCCATCATCATTCTTTCTTCTTCTGCCTTTTTTTCAGCAGACATGATACGCATCTGTAACTGCATTTGCAAAGCAGCCTCTTCTTTCGCTCTTTGTTCTAATAGTAGCCGCTCCTCTTCCTCCCTCGCTCTCTGCTCGGCTTCTTCTCTAGCCCTTTGCACCTCAGCAGCCAAACGCTCCTCTTCCTCTTTTGCTTGCTGCTGCTCGGCCAATATGCGTTCCTCTTCTTCCTGCTTTGCCTTCAAAGCGGCAGTTTCTCGTGCCTCTTGCTCGGCTTGCTGCTGTGCCCGCGATTCAGCATCCCGTCGATCCTTCTCCATCTTTTTCTGTCTCAATACTTCAATCATTGCAGCAGTGGAAGGGAACATCGATTCCTCCTCGTCCGACTGTTGGGACATGTAGAGACGACTTGAATGACGGCCCCTTCGATGTTTCATAACAAACATTTGAAGGCGTGTAGACGATTGCCCGTGAAATGGCGGTGTTGCTCGATCAATATTGACATTACTTGTAATACTAGCACCAATGCTCAGTCTGCCTGATTTTGTCTCAACAATTTTTCGTTGTGCATTTGCTGTATTAGAAAATGTTGCTCCGGATGACGGAGGCGAAGGTAATGAAAGCTCTCCGGTCTCATTGTTTTCATATTGATCTGCGTCAGAGGATGCATATGATGTTGGATTGGCGTTATCATAGTTCGACGTATTATCTTCTGTAATTGCTGCAGTAGAACCAGCATAACGGAACTCCAATGGTGCACTAGCACCTCCCAATCCATCAAGATAGGAGGATTGAAATCCCGTTCCTGACCGTTTCGACTTAAATTCACTGCTACTTGTGAGTGAGTCCAAGTAGCCCCCCAGTCCACCAACCTTAGAGGATTGAAATCCACTTTGAGTACTACTTGTGAGCGAATCCAAGTAGGAACCCCTTGTTTCTACCTTGTCAACTGTGAGCGAATCCAAGTAAGATCCTGCTGAAACGGTTGACGTAGAATCAACGCCGGTCGGTGCGAGCTCTTCGACTTCATTGTTTTCATACTGCTCTACGTCTGACGATGCATATGACATTTGATCGACGTTGTCATAGTTCGACATATATTCCTCTTCCAATGCTGCCGTGTAATCATCATAATCAAATTCCAACGGAGGGGCACCTCCCAATCCACCGAGATAAAAGGACTGTAATCCCGTTCCTGAACGCTTCGGTTCAAATTGACCACTACCCGCGAGCGAATCCAAATAAGACCACCCTGAAATGGTGTTAGCAGAAGCATCGCTTACCCAAGGTTGATTAGACCCACCACCACCACCACCTTGATCTTCTTGCAACGAATCCAAATCCTCATTCAAGTCATAGAGGTCATTCTCCAACAATTCCAAATTTTTATTCAACTCTTGTAAATCATCTTCCAACAAACCCAACATTTCAGTTAGTCTTTTGTCAGAGGGAGATCGGATTGGTGGTTCAGAAGAGGGTGGTTTTGGACTTTTGAGCTCGACCAAAGGAGGGGATGATGGCTCATAATATGACGATGACGATGGTGGAGGGTTACTATCATCTTTAGTACCCTTCTTCTTGGATGTGACTGCATTGATTATTCCAGCCCATAAAGCAACAGCACCAACCCCTTTTACCAACTGTAGTTGCGTTCCATCCCCTTCATTCGCCAACACATCAATATCATTTTCGATTGGTTTATTAGCAACCTGTGAGAGGGAAGGAGGTACTTGTTTCTTCATTGTGGAGGTAGTGGAAGTATCCCGTAGCATCTTGATTAGTTCTTCCTTCTCCGTATTAATCTTTGGCGGCGGTGGTATTGTTGGTGTGTTTTGTTGTGTATTTTCCACAACCTGTACCGTAGACGGCACCAGCGATGGCTGCTGCTGCATTGATTGTTCAACAACCTTTCCTGTCAATGGTGTTGTTGCCACCGATGATGCTGCCAACGCTGCTGCTGTCGCCGCCGCCTTCTTCTCTTGCACCATCCTCTCTTCCACCATCTTTTCCTCCTGCGCCTTCTTGGCCAACAATAACAACTGTTGCTCACGCTCCACATCAATCTTTTCCTGCTCCTCACGTTCCAACAATTGAGCTTCCTTCTTCTTCTTTTCTTCAAGTACCTCCCGTTCCGCTTGTAATTTCATTTCAATTTCTTCTGGGTAATATTCAATTTTGACACCCATGCTTACTTTATTGGAGTTGGATTCGGAAGAAGAAGATTTTTTGGAATTAATTGTATCGTCAATTTTGACAAGTAGTTCAGATGATGATGCGAGTATCGAAGAGCTTGATTTGACAAGGTTATTATTACTGCTCGTGGTGGTGATGGTTGTAATAAGTGGACCCTGCGGATAATTGAATCCATTATCACTCATGATACTAATATTGTTCGAATCAGTTGCAACTGCAGAGGAGAGCGGTTGCATCCCAATAACTACACTCATTGCAGTTGCGCAAATTGCCTTGTTAAAATTCTTTGTTCGTTGTTGCAAAATTTCATTCCACCCAAAGAGATTATTGACATTTATATCATCATCTGATGCCGCCAATGGATATTTCATGTGAAGATTTCGAGGAGCAAAACTCTCCTCTCGTGGCAATAATTTATCTTCATCATCTGTTTTTCCAGCACTTGATTCGTCATCATACTGATCAAGCGAGGACAGTTTCAAAGACGATGATGTAGTCAACCGATGGTGATGTGGAGGGGATGACGACGACTTCAACAACGCTGTTCCTCTTGATGACACCACATGGGTGATTGAGAGAGCGTCGCAACAACAGGAAAGGACGACTGCCGCCCATAGCAGCGATGTTGTAGCTGAGAATAATAGTGCAAGATGGTTCATTATGATTGACTTGCTGTGCTCCACCTATTAGCTTGCTGCTCCTCTTGCTCTCCTTATCTTAACAAAGAGCAAAGATCCTCCTCATCTCAAGCAAGAAGGGGCGGGAATTTTCAGATGGTGTCTTCGCGACCTTTGCATTACTTCACCTCGCTCATCGACTATCTACCTCTATCTATCGACTACTTACTCACTCTCTGTTCGCTCTTTGCATCGATTGATGGCTATTGTACCATCCACAGACAACCGCACAGGATGGAAGCACCGTGTAGGCAAATTAACCATGGATACCACCAAAAAGAACAAAAGCCGACCAACACGCAATAGAGCAATCCCTCAAGGAAAGAGGAATGAAGAGTGGTATGTATTGGAAGAATTGGGAAAGAGTCTCAAAAGTATAAATGTTTCTCAGTGAAGGATAGAGCATTGGCAAACTCAGTGATTCATGCGTTTGGCATGCAAGTCAAAGAAACATCATAAAAGGACAAGAGACAAAGCTAACGCATCTACGAAGCTTGAGCTGCTGTGTACACATTCAGAAGAATTTCTTTCTTCGGAAGAGGCGGCTTGTACCAACTTGTACGAATAACAACAAGCTGATCAAACCGCAATGCAGTCGTCTGATGCCCTCCTTGCGCTCTCGAATGCAATTCAGCTCACATTTTAGGGTATTCTTATCTTCCCGCTGTTTGCTGAGTTGGCGTATTTATTCTGCCAAAAGAATTACCATATGGTATCGTAGACACAAGAATTCTGACACAAGCAAGACCTACTTTTAGCTCTCTAGACCATGACCGACGGGACTCAGAGAACTGGATGCAAACAGAGAGCTCATAATTCCAGCAACGTTTCAGTGTAAGCTCTGCTTCGTTCTACAATCAACGAGATAAAGACAGAATCAAACAAGACCAAACCTATCACAGACTCTTGACCAAAAGAAAAAAGTACATTCGAAGAGTTTGTAAATGTCACAACATCGTCATAATCACTCGCCTTCCAATAACAACATCATGTTGAGCTTGCGAGACTCTCACACAAAACAACACCATAATTTCAGCGATTATCATCACCTGACACCTCCTGCCTTGCCAAAGATAAGCAATACCGATGATTCTTACTCAATGACGAGACCAACGAACAACGACATGGCTTCGACGGCGACGGTCAAACTAGAGACTGATGATGTCTTTCATGTTGCAACTGATTCCGAAGGTGACACAGAAGAATTAGAAGATATTTCATTTGACGAACTCCAAGAGCTCGATAAAAAATTTACGACGAATCCTAGCAAGACAAAATTCCCCTTGGGCTGCAAAATCTGGTACAATGCAAGGACATCTGGAATGTCGACCAAAAGTCTCCGTGCAAAGAGTGCATATGTTGTGGGCGTTTACATGCACCTTGAAAATTGCACAAAAGTATACAAGTTGAAACCTGATACGCCGGCTCAATGTGTTACATTTCGTTACGAGGATCGCCTCTCATATGGCATGACCTGTCCGGTAACAATCACAGATGCTTCAACAAATGACGTTCGAGATGGCATGATCGTTTGTCCGAAGCTTTGTCATGGTGGCGATAGCGATGGTACGCGGCAAGTATCATCTTATGACGTGCAAATTGTGCAAGGTAGCGACATCATTGTAGAGTTTGGTGTTGCCGCTGATCGCATCAAATATAGATTAGAGAAGCCCACTAATAGTAATACATGCTCTGAGAGTAAAATCAAAGGCAAATGCGAGGAAAGTAGTAGCACTGTGGAGGAGGAAGGAGCAAAAGAGGAGAAACCCACAAAGAATAATAATGATCCAGAGTCAGCACTCAAGCCAGACACCCCAACTGCTCAATCTACTGAGACTACTCCTGGAGCTGCAACGAAAGCTTCAATGAAGCCCACAAACAATACTTGCGCTCAATATAAGATCAACGGTGAGAGAGAGGATAGAAACGGTGTAAACGAGATAAAAGCAAACGAGAAGAAAGAAGAGAAACCAACCTCAATATTACAAACAAAGAGTAATGATGCAGTGTCAGCAATGAAACCTGGTGCAAAGCATCTAGAAACTTCAGAGATTTCAACTGTTCCATCTGCTGCAGCTAATTCCGGAGAGATTTCAGCTTTGGCGAAAGCCGGGGCTGGTAATATCGATCCACATACACATGCCAGTTTGGCCAACAAGGATCTAGTGAAAGAACCTCTCAGAAGTCCAAGATGGGAGTCACCGAAAAGGCCTGCAGAGAATCTCGTAACTCAGCGTCCTCATAAAAGGACCAAGACAGATGGCGATGGAAGAAGCCCACCAATATATACGATCGTCATTCGTTCATGGATACCACAGGTGAAACAGATGCGAAGACGAAATAAGAGCATTAGCTTGTTTCGTGAGTGTTTGTATATTTGTATATTGATCGTTCTCACGTTATTATTATGCTGATTTCTTACACTATTTTCTATGCTATGATGACAGATCATCTCATCGGGGTGAGAGACCATGAATCTCACTCCGGCCATAAAACACAGGACATTAAATCAAAGACGGGGTGCCATGTTCATGTCGTAACACAAGAGACAGGAAAGGTGACGGCGATCGAGTTTCGTTCCAACTCAGATATCCAGGAGGCAATAGATTTGGTAGAAGATTCTCTAAAAAATTTTCTATCAGATAAGAACGCAGAGAAGAGGCTCTGTGATGATTTAGCAAAATATGCATTTGGCTCTTACAATCCTCGGCAGCGACTGGAGCGGATGTGATCGTATTATATCATCAATATTGTTGCGTAAACTTCTATAATGACTGCTCTAACTACCTACGAAACTCCCTTCCCCAATCGCCACCGACGCAAATGCGTTACTGCGTGGCATGCCTCTATCAGCATCTCGGCCTCGGGGGTGTTATCCAGAAGATTTGCCAGCACTGAGTCAATCCCCCGATTGGCAAGCACATCATTCCCTACATGGTCTTTGATAACCTCGCCAAGACTGTCTACAATATTTGCACGTATAAGAACGTGGTCATTCTTGGCAAGTTGGTCCAATACTATCAGAGATGAAAACAAGGTATCCAAGAGGTGATCATTTTGAGCAATCGTGCGACGTCCAATGGAAAACGCTGATATGGATCTGAGCAATATACTTGCACTGGCTCTCGTCGGGAGGTTTGGCCCATCTTCCAATGTCAGACTTGTCACCAACGAATCTAACAAATCTCGACTACTGCAGAGACAACGCACATTCGACTCTGAGGCGGCTAATGCTGTAAGAAAGGCGAGGCCTTCCAAACCACCATCTTGCAAGGATACTCCAACAAGCTCTTCCATCATGCTGGAGGAGGAGGTTAAAGACCCGTCCCATCCACTAAGTGCTTGAGTATTCCTCAAAAGCCTCATGAATTCCGAATCTGACATTGCCGGTGCGGCGCCTCTTTCTGTATCTGAAGTGCGTTTTTGGTTAACGTAAAACGTGAAAAGTTGACCCCCATTACTTGGGAGCTGTAGCGTGTCAACCAACTCGAATGAAGGCAGACTGAATTGTTTCGTGGCCGTCACGACAAATGCATTTGGCTGGAGTTTAGCATCATCTAAAATGCGGCCGAGAGAGTACTGCAAAGTTGCGAGTCAAAGACAACTGCATTGCTGTAGACTACCGATGCTCCCTCGAAAGTTTCATCTCNTACTGCAAAGTTGCGAGTCAAAGACAACTGCATTGCTGTAGACTACCGATGCTCCCTCGAAAGTTTCATCTCCCAGATCCCCACATATGTATTCAACACATGAGGCTGTGGCACCAAAATCGTCTAGCTCTTGGGATGGAATGTTTTCTTTTGTTGTTGTATTATTGTTATCGTTGACAAGTTGCTGCTGATGTCGATATTTGTACTTGTTGTACTCCATTTCAAGACAAAATGCTGCGTGAGAGTGGCCAATGTCGTACTCTATCCCACGACACTTATCAAACATCCCTTCCAAAGCAGCCGTACATGCTACACCCCCTCTCCCCGACCCAGCATCTACAAAATCGCCTGGGAATTTAGTCCTCCCACCATCGTGATGGTTGGACAACAAATTTATCAATGAGGAGATTGTTTTGGGAGGTGTTTCGCCGTAGGTTGCATTGGAGGTAGATAATAATTTTGCTTTCCCTTGTACATCTTTCTCGCCATGGTGATCACCTCTGAAAGAATCAGTTCCTTGTTGCATCATTTGTCTTTTGTGAAGCATTTGATTCAAATCGTGCTTGTTGTAGTCATCTGCACGCTTCAGCATCTCATTGTATGCATCCAAAACTCTTGGAAATCGTTTTGTTGGAGTTGCATTCAGCTGAGACTTGACCAATGCAGAAGTATAATGAGCTTTGGATGTCGTATTCAAAGTCTGAGTCAATTCCACAAAGAGAGACCGAATTTCTGGCTGCGAAGGGGCATTGATTATCTTGTTTGCTACCTGCTTTACTACCTTTGCTGCCGTGGATGATGACTGGTTCAGTGCCATGATGAAAGTTTATGGTGATGGCGTACATATCTACTGTGTTCGTGGCGGTCGCGTCGATCGAGTCGTCGGTCGTCGGTCGACGTTGGGCAGATTAGGTAGTTAAATATTTACGTAGGAATTAGTAACGTCGAACGTTAATAAAAAACACATCGTTTGAAATGCAGCTATTGTGGGGTACGATACGAGACAGTGGAATTGAATGATGGAACTAAGGTTGATACTTCTGCCCTCCTCGCATGTGATGGGATACACATTGCTTTTTCGAAAGTGTATGCATACTTAAGGATGTTGATGATTCTCTAAACTGCTGTGGGCAAGAGTGTCGGTGGGGGGAAACTACTGTCAAATCTGGAACTGGAAGTGACTTTAGATATCGAACTGAAGCGCTTGCCCTCAACATCTATGGTGGTCATTAGAACACATGGTATGGCGGAAAATAGAGTAACTTTCGTCGATCTTCCGCTTTCTAATGAAACGAAAGCGTTTGTTGATGGACCTGAGCTTGGTGGTCTGAACCCTGGATATCGTCATCATGTGCATGTGCTTACAACGAGCAGCGTGATGGTGGTTATGAGTGTCTTGCTACTTGCATTTCAGTGTATCTTTTAACGAACGTTCTATTACCTTTTGTAGAAATAACTTCGCCAAAAAGTGTGATGCTCTGTTTCAGTGTGGCGTATATTCGTCAACTGTCAGTTAGCTTCTAAAATTATATTGTTACTGCTTCTTTTTCGTTTCTGTGGTCTCCTTATTGTCCTTGACCTTCAGAGCTTTTGAAGTCAAACCCTTGTCCTTCAATGCCACCCTGGAATCGCCTCCTAAATTTCTTCGAGCGACAGCACGGATGCAAATGCCCAAAAACACTTTGAACACGACCAAAACTCCCATGCATTTTAGTAGTCCAATATAGAACTTCCATTTACTCCCGTCCGCCATCAAATCTACCAAAGCTGCGAATGGGTGATCTACATCTCCATTGCCTTTGAATGCAATTGCAAATCGAACTGCTTCGTGTAGATAACGAGCCGTGACGCAAACGAGTGGAATTTGAGCTAGCCCCAATCTTTTCACCGCAGCATGAGTATAGTCGAGACTTAGCCCCTCATGGCCAATTCCCGTCACGTCTCCCGAGAGTACAAGAGCATAGTCAAAGTATGCTGTGCTCTTGATGAAATTGAACTTAGTGATAAACGAGTGTTTGATCCAGTCACTAACTAGTTCCGCCCCGAAGACGATTGCACACATAAAGTAATAATCATTCACCATTGAACTCGTCATTTCCCCCTGGAAGCGATTAAGGAATAGAATCAAGAGAAGGAATAACGCGAGTTTGAATCGTTCGCATATGTCCGAGGTGGTAATCTTGAATAGATTTTGTTTGTTGTACTTCTTGAATACTGTGGATTTGATCTCAGCAAAGTTCCCACTAATGAGGAGAGTCAAGAGGGCATTGTCGGCGGAGTTCACCGCGACACTGAGTGTTGCAACATGTACGAAGAGGAAGAGGCTGTGAATGATCACATAGACTCCCACAACGATGATACTGACGAAAAGGCGTGGATGCCGCGGTCTACGTGTCGTGTTCCAATAGAGACTATCCCATGCATCTTGACCAAAGGAACACAGTAGTCTGTCGAAGACTTCCACAATGGCTATCAAGACATACAGTTTGAGCATGGCCTGCCCTCGAATCCAATGGTACAGCTTCCCAATTGAAATCGGACACAAGATTTGACTGTACACCAGCCAAATCAATAAGCTCTGCAAAATCGCATAAAGATGCCTGCGATGGAATCCTATGCCATGCACATCCGCTTCATCAGGGTTCAGTTTCCACTTCTTCTTTTGAATCATTTTGTAAATAGTACACGCCAAACACACTAACCCCCAAATGAATTTCAGAGGGAGCATTGCCCAGGGGTAGAGGAAGGAGTCAACACAGACAGCCAATGAGAATACCATTAGATATTCGAATTTGGAGGGGATGCGTAAAAATTCCTCCATGTTGGCGTCGACATCTTCCGTGGCCGATCCATCGTGGTTGCGGGAGTCAATGTTAAGTAGATCATTGATGACGTACTGACTCATTGTTTTGTTCTTTCCGCTGTCAGATTGATGCTGTTGGGATGACGTTTTACTCTCCGACTTTTCATCCTTCTTGTTGGACGTATGTACTTCATTGTTGTTTGTACTGTCGGCAGGATTAGCAGTCGCAACCGCAGAGACTCCACTACCACTATCCTTAGACTTGGAACTGGACACGCTCTGAGACCGTTCCTTACTCGAAGCGAAACTATTAGTACGGACTTCACGCTTCATATTCCCACTCTTGGGTGTCTTGGTGGAATCTGATGACATGTTCGATGCACATGAAGTCGACGGGGGTAATGATTTGGAGTTGTTACCAGCGGAAGAGGCAGAGCCGCACGATTCCTTCCTCATTGTTGGGACATTCACCACAATTACTCCGCCTTCCTCAATCGTTTCATCATTCGTCACATTCAAATCTGGCATGATCAACTGTGGAATGTTGGCAGAAATGTCCTTCCCCCCACTACTACTCGCATCGTTGCCACTAGAAGTATCCGCCGTAATACCCGTCATCAACAACGGTTTCTCTCCCCCCTCTCCATCTTTGGTATTCAATGCTTCAAATGATGGCTTCCACACTGGAGAACTAATCGTTGGCAACTTGAGCTGCTGCAAATTATCTCCCCCTTTCCTACTATTACTACTTCGTGGAGGAGATATCACTGCATCATTTAAGGAATATGCTCGTCCCTTACCAACCTCACGTCGTAGACGTAATGCCTCAAGGTGTGAGGGTGTATACGCCTGACATTCGAGAGATTCCTCTGTTTTGATGAGTGCGTTGATCTTTAGTGAAGACGACAATCCACTATCTCTTCGTGTAGACAATACTTTCGAAGAAGGTAAGGGTGGAGACTCACGTGCCTTTGCCACCTTTCCTTCATCTTCTATGGCCACTGGACTCTTCTCCAGAACAGTCCTCAGAGATGGCGAAGAATGCGATGTTTGCCGACGTAAAATCGGTGAAGACGATGGAGACGCCACATCATCAATCTTTCTTCCTCCCTCCTTTGTTTCATTATGAGTATTCGAAACACTCCCCTCTTCACCACTGCCACTGCAATTTCCATTGCTGCCACTACTACTGTCATTGCTTCTTCTGTCACCACCAATATCATCACCACCAACAACAACATCCTCCTCCTCATCATCATCACTAGCCGCAGCCACAGCATCCAACGTAATCAAATTCGGTCCCCTCGATTGTCCCGGTTCAATATCTAAAAATAACATGCTCATTGTCTTTTTCTGTGAGTCCAATGATTCCCTTCCCCTCCTTTCCCTGTTGTTGTTATTGTTATTGTTGTTGGTGGCGGTATTGTTGTTATTGTAAGGTGTCACTCCCAACTTGACACTCAAACTGTTTTGTTGGAGATTGGATCGTTCTTCCAATAATGATGAGTCTATTAGAGTACTTGATCGACGAGAAGAGTGACCATTGTTTAAGGATGCATCTGGTGAGTCTAATGGTGCATATTGAGTAGTGGACGGGTGCCATTGATTATTATTACTGTTTGCTTCCTCCTCTTCTTCTTCTTCTTCTTCTTCGGTGGGTGGTGTGGATGGAATAGTGTCATACTCCTCTGGACTAGTTCGAGCTCCTCCTACTCCTCCTCGACTGCTGTGATTCGATTGTTGTTGTTGATTCTGAAGAATCGTTTGACAGAATTGAGATAATTGTTGAAGTGATTGTTCTAGATGGAGTATTCTGTGTTCCAGCTGTTCCTCTTTTGATAATGTTGATGATGGCTGTTGATGTTGCTGCTGTTGTTGTTGTATTTGCTGATTTTCGCCATCGTCTGGAACTTCTTGGCGAATATCGTCGTTTGCAGTGCCATTATCATCATCATCAATATTGCAATTGCTAGCATCCGTTGGTATCGAAGACAGACCATCTGAGTTCGATAGTAGTAATGGAACTTTATCACTAGCAATATCAATAGTATTGTTGTTTTTGTCGTCGTTGATGTTACCTCCATCATCATCATTATCATCCAAACGGCGCTCTGCTGAAGCGATTGTTCCACCTCCCTTATCGGACGACGACGTCACCACCAAATGATGCAGCTCCCCATTGAGAGAATTATACGCCTCCATATCAAATGAGGATAAATTCAGTCCGATATCATGCGAGGAGGAGGAAGAGTTGGATGAGGAAGTATCGACGGCAGGAGAGTGGTGATGGCTCCTACTCTCTTGATGTTGTGATGATGGTTCTGTAGTCATTTCGTCGAGTGGACTGGCTGCTGCTGGCGTGTTGTTGGAGGACGAATCCACCGCCTCCTCTTCTACTGTAGCATTAGTAGTGGTATCCATCGCTATTATTGACTACATACACCGTTCTTCTTGTGCGGTTGTCAGTGGAGCCTATCTATGGATGGCTGCGTCCATTTGATGGCAAAGAGCGGTTGAGCGAACGAACAGTCGATGACGTTGAAGTGCTGCAAATGTCTGAAAGACACACATCTGAGAAATGAGCCTGCACGCGCGCACTTGATGTCAAATCAATCAAAATGTACGATAATGGCCGAGTGATCTCTCTCTACTTAGCAGAGAGAGAGAGAGAGAGAGAGAGAGAGAGAGAGAGAGAGAGAGAGAGAGAGAG